>APFE031240028.1:8919-31495 GCA_000404065.3 Pinus taeda | reverse complement strand
AACTTTGACTCGGTTGAATTATACCAGCCTCTAGCATTTCTGCAACCATACGTTCAATTTCACTCTTTTGGGCATAGGGATATCTGTACGGCCTGATGTTTGGAGGAACACTTCCTGGAATCAGATGAATATCATGAACATGATCACGAATAGGTGGGAGACCTTTGGGAGTCTCAAATACCTTGGAATGATTTTCCAAGGCTATTTGGAGATCTAGAGAAATAGATGATTCCAATGTGGAAACATTTAGCGAACATAATTGTGCAGTTACACCTTTTTCTTCCTTTTTTAGAAGCTTTTTCATACCATTAGAGCTGATTATCTTTCTTGGTCACCCTGCAATACCTCTTAATACAACTTCCTTTCCTTCCATAGAAAATTTCATGAAACGTTCTTGAAAATTAAAAGATATTGTACCCAAGGATTGTAGCCATTGGACTCCTAATAGAACATCAACACCTCCCATTGGAATGAAAGGAATTGGGCTAGTCAATACATATTCTCCCATGGATAGATTGATATTATGGCACTTTCTAGAGAAATTTATTGTTCCTCCATTTGCAACCATCACTTGACACTCTGGTGTTGGATATAAGAAGCAATTCAATTCTTTCGCTACCTTACAATGAATAAAATTGTGGGTACTTCCTGAATCAATTAACACTATTAACTTTTTCTTCTCTATCTTGATGGTTTGAGGAGTGGTAATTCCCGCCAATGCGTTACAAGATATGGTCGGATTCATTTCTTCTTTATCTAGGCTTTGTTCCTAGAGTATATCCTCTTCTTTTGACCTTTTCTTGCTCCTTTTCTTCTTCCTCTTTCCTCTTCACAATCTATGTAGAATAATTTCTTCTCAACACACTTATGACCTTTAGTGTATTTTCTATCACAACTGTAACAAAGCCCTTTTGCTCCTCTTTCTTCCAATTGTCGTGGTGTCAACCTTATAGGTTGTGGAAGACTAGGGGCAACAACACTTCCATCTTTATAGTTGTGAGTGGTATGCTTCCTGGTTGCCATAATTTTGCTTTCCATTTTTCTAACCTAAATGCCTTCTCTAATGAATCAGGTTCCCAAAGGCGAACATCATGTTGGAGATTATCCTTTAAAGTCCCTATGAACACATCAATCTTATGCTCCTCCGGAATATTTTTTACCCTTATGTTCAATTTTTGGAACTCCTCAATGTGCTCGATTATTGAACCCTTTTGTTTGAGACTTATCAATTGGCTAAAAGAAGTGTTTCTTTTTGTATCCTCATAATGTGCAGTCAATTCTTCTATAAAAATTGCCCAAGTGATAATTTGTTTACGAGAGCAAAGCCATTGATACCATACAAACTTATTTGTTTCCAAATATAAAGTTGCAATACATACCTTTTGCGTGTTTTGCACATTATTGAGATCGAAACATTGCTCCATCTGTAATATCAATGTTGTGGGATCCTTGCCATCAAACTTCCTCATATCGATTTTTGGAATATGGTGCATCTTCAATCCAACATTAGAGTCTATGAAATCATGATTAACGTTTCTTTTGTTCGCATCATGAGTTTCCTTTACTCCACGTTCACCATTAGTAACTATTTCTTGTAGAAAATTTGTCAAATCTACCTTCAAATCTATATTCAAATCGTCAATCTTGGCTTCCACGCCCTTTATCTTGGATTCCACACCATTTATCTTAGCTTATATTAGCTTTTATGAGAGTCAAATTTGTTGCACTTGGTCTTGTAATTTTGATATACCATGTAGCATTTTTTCCTCTTCTTCATGAGTCATGCTAGAGCTTTCAAATTGCTTACTAGGTGTTTGCATTTTATTTCCTCGGGGCATCAGTTACCAATAATAATGCTCTATTATGCCCTTTGAATTCCTTCAAAATAATTTTTCAAATCAAGCTTAAGCAAAAATTACAAAAAAACTACACACCTTTTTTCACTTTGTAGGAGCTCGATATTTCCTCTGATGTATCTCTGTAATTTCGGATCATCCAGTTCTGAATTGTGACCTGTGGTAGCCCTCTGTGTCCTCTTTCCAATGCCACTAGTCTGACCCCAATTGAATTCTCCAATGAAGGGTTATACCAAATCTCCCACAGTGACCTGATTATAGACTAATTCAGTAGAGTGAACTTGTACGACGTGCCACGTGTCCCTGTTTCGACCTTTGGCTCTGAAAAATATATACAAGAAACTACAGTTTGTCCTCTTTCTGTACCTTTAACAAAATTTCAATCCGATGCTCAAAGAGAAGTTATGATGATTTCCCCAGGACCTGTTGAATATAATTTAAGGAGTCTGCAAAAAGACCAAACTTCCTCAGTGATATCTCCACAAATATAGCGCGAAAAAAGCTCTGAAATTTGGACCAAGTTCAGTGAGCTTTCATCTCAACGGGTTGTTTTTCACTTCTCAAAACGTCACATTAAAAAGAAAAAAAAGTTATAGCGAAAATGCCATGATGACCTATTGAGGCAACGAGACACTAGAATCCAAAGCTCTGATACCAAATGTTATGAAAACTAGCTCACAAAAAGATAGAAAAATAGTTAACCGCCTTAGAATCAGCCTCTTGAGGGGGCAACCTCCTTTACAATTACATAAGAATAATTCTTGGATGATACAAATGACAAAACCTCCTTTCTATATATAGGAGTCTAAGGAGTCACAATATAACCCAGCCGACCTAACAATAATAATATAAAGCCACAAAAATAACAATAGAGGGATTCTATGGGGCACATTTAATAACAATATGGCGAAAATAGGGGCACAACAATATTAATAAGGGATACAACTACAATAGTAATGGGGTAATCACTAGTATTATAGGGACCTAACAGGATCACACTGGTGGCTTTGGAAAGATGACACAGAGTCTAACATTGAATTGCAGATTTATGATCTTTTTCTCTCCTCCATAAGAATTTTCCAATGCCCATGTATTCTTTTGGGCGAGGAAATGATAGTTGCCATAGTTTTGTATACCGCACCTTCCAAGTAATCATAACAATTTTTGTTTTGTGTCTCGTTGCACCATCTGAGGTCTCACCACACGCTTCTTTTTTCTCCTCTCAATTTCTTTAGGAGATTTTTCTCTCATATTAATAGTTTGTTGTAAAAATAGCGTGGTCTTTCATGTTTGCTATAGCTAGAGCTTTGTTCTTTTGATTTAGCTTTTGTTTTGTGAATATACTATTCTAGCTATGTATGTTTCTTTAATTTACAGTTCCAAGTTATTTCTTTAACAATTGAAATAGTTGCAAAAATACATAATTACCAACATTCTTGTTCTAAGACTATGTCATTGAGGCTTCTCTCCTTTAGTTAATATAATGTGTGGGCACTTCTACATGTTGTGTAGTAGAGGAGCTTGTAAATTGACCCAGGCCCATATCATTGATTCCCTCATCGAAACCTATCAGCACCAATTCTTCATCCCAACAACAGAGGAAGAGAAGCCCTATAAAAGTAACATTGACTCCTTGACCTCCCTTGACTTTAATGATGGTGGACTCCTTTGCCCTTAATGGTGCTCAGGTTGGTTTTTCTCCCTTGATCCTATTTGGTGGGAAAGAGGATTTGGGTGCCTTGGAAATGCTGGAGGACAATGTGAAGAAGCTCAAGTCATCAAGAGGGAAGGGGTCATCACGAGTCCAAGCACTCAGTAAGGGCTAGATGGAGAGTGGGTTGAATTTGTTGGCAAAGTGGCTTTATGAGTCATGTGGCATAGTCTCATTCTCGTGCATGGATAATCCCAATTTCAAGTGATTTTTAACCTAGGTAGGTCTCCCTCCCATAAGTAGAAAGTATATTTTTGGAGTAAATTTGGATGTAAAATATGAATAAGAGAGGAATGACTTTGATCCAAAGCTGAGAGATGTAATGTTCTTCTAGCTCCCATTCAATGGGTGGAATAATGGTTTTGGTTGTTCACCCTTTGGTGAAAATTTAGTGAACGTGACTCTCAATCTAGCCAATGGAATACAATTGTTCAGAAAAGTTGTTTTAGAAGAAGAGTAGTGAGTGAAAATTATGTGGAAGACACATTATGGGAGACCATAACAATAACTTGTACCATAGTGGATTTCTATGTAGCCTTAGTTATAGATACAGACAAGTTCAAGTCAAATCACTTTTTGATTTGGAATATAGTAATAAGTGAAAGGTGAACCTAACTTGCCAGTTTCAAGGTTTCAATAGCTTGCTCAAGGACTTTCATAAGAATATGTCTTTTTTTTGGTCAGTTATAATGGATTTCCTAAAGTTGATTATTTATTTCAACAAGAAGAATTCTTCCAAGACATATTTTCTAAAGTACTAGATGCAAGAGATGGACCATGTGAATCTCATTAGAGCGGGTCTCATTAGGAAGCACATTGCACTCATGGAAATCATGAAATGATGATTTGAGGGCTACACCCATTGTATGCTTAGGTAGCTCAGGGAAAACAACGAGACCTTATAATAGGTAAAATGAAAATTTCCAATGCTTGAACCAGTGGGAGTGTGTGGGAGACATGCTTGAGAGGGTTTAAAGGCCTTGGGAAAGTTGATGCTTGTTTGATATTCATTCATGCAACTTCATGTAGTCTAAAGTGTAATTGGTCATTCATTAATTGGTCACACAACAATGGATAAAGCTCAAAATATTATTTTTATCGCCTCACATGAGAGGCTTGAGCTCAGAGACATTGTTAATGAAGAAGAGAAGGATGTCCATCTTTTTGCCAATGGTGAGGATGATGTCCTCAACGAGGTTTTCTTAGACGAAACAATGTAAAATTTTTAACATATGAGTTTAGGATTGGATTCATTGTATTTTTATCTTTTCCAATGTTACCCTTTTTAGGGTTTTGGTTTTAATAGGGAAAGAAAAGAGTAAGGAGGAGCAACCATATTAGTTTCTCAAGTTCTAATATTGATCGTGCACATAAGGTTTTTTGATAATACTCACACATCTTTTCATATTTGATTTTGTTCATTGAGGTAGTGAAATTTCATATCCTAGTCTTATATTTAGGGTTTTTATATAGCTTTACATTTTCTATTAGATCAACACACTCATTACTTTCTCTCTTGTAAGGGAATTTAACAATAGAAGTAGATCTATTCTTGTGATATGAACATTCTTTTGTACATCTGCAATTTCCCAATGCATGGGATTGTCTAAGGAACCATAACATTCTCTTCAAAAATAGAATAAATTGAAGCACCACAAACTTTATGGTTGGTTAGTATCCCTTTGACACTAGACATGAGGTAAGGCATTTTTTTCCAATGCAAAGGAATGGAATAATATAAGGAGTTCTCCATGGTTTAAATTCTAGTAAAATTCAAGTTCTTGATTTTGAGTTCTTGCAATCACTTTCTTTTCCAATTTGTGATCTACCATATCATTTCATATGAATTTAGACATTTATAGGTTTTTTTTAATCCAACCACAGTTGCACTAATTTGGAAATATGTGAGACCTATCTTGGAGTATGAAGAAACTTGTAATGTTTCTTATTTGCTTTAATTCTTTTCCATGTATTTCCCATTGATCTGAAATAAATTTTGATGAAAGTTTCTTAGATTGAGATGTATAACCTTCTTCTATGTTTTATTTAGTCATTGTATAATGCACGTTTCTTTCAAATTCAAATATTTAACAAATCCACTCCAAACTAGGGAGGTTTTTCTTTGTTCTTTTAGTGGCTATGTTTGGTCGTTGTTTGAGCCTAATTACTATGAAATATTTGTAGAAATATTCATAATTGAACTCTTAGAGTTAGAAATTTTTGCAGGTTTTTTCCTCCAATAGTAGATGAAAATAAGTTGCATCAAGATATGCATACCATCTCACATCAGAATTTAGACTAGTTATCATGAAAACTAGTGACATGGTAACTCTTTCTCAATGTAACTACATTTATTATACATAATGGTTCAATCATGATATTTGTAGATCACATGTATAATTTCATGTATCTTTGTTGTTTTGTAATGCATGTGTCTTACATTACCTATTACATAGTTTTCTTTGGCTTTTTGATAACCTAGGGTTATAATTTATCTGGTGAAATTATTTGAGAGAATACAAACATATACCTCTCACATATTATTTGTGGTTTATAAAAATGGGATAAGTCTTTAATTTCCAAATTAAGAATGCATTTTATTTTGGTCAATAAAGGAGATTCTCCACTAATAATCCAAAATTAACAATATTAGATTCTGATATTGCTGCCTAGCTAAGAGAGTTTGGGTCAACTATTTAGAGTTGGCCTTTGATTGACGAAAGAACTTAACTTTCTTACTCAATATTGCTTGTCTATTATTGATATTTATATAGCTTTTAGAAGCTCTAACCATAATCCCAATAACACATTTCAATATTGCATGGATTCAACAGTCTAGCCTTGGATTATACAACAAAGCAAAAAGGTATTCTATTAACAACTTGACTATACCTCTCCAAAATACTATTAGTATATAGCTCAAAGAAATATTTTTCTAGTCAGATAGAAATCGTTAAGATAAAAAATGGCTTAAGAGCAAGGCATATGACCAATAGAATGCTCCAAAATCTTATCTCTAGAGTCTGGATTAATCTGATAAATTGAGGAAGGGCCACTAATCCAGTAGATTTTATACATGAATCTTGTCACTCTATCCCAGGTTCAAATTTCAAATTATTTATCCCAACCTTCTATAAAAAATATTCCAATATCAAGGTTTGTTTAGCATCATTCTCCTTCATTGAGGCAAACCAATGTTTTATGAATTCCTTGTTAGCAATAGAAATATTGTGGATTGAATTTCCATGCTTAGATTCTATGTTCTCATTTAGGTTGCTAACATATGTTATATGATCTTTGACCATCCACTGGGAATTTATATATGTCTTAAAGACATTTTTTCATCCTCTCATATCTTAAGGATCCTCCATAGAGAACAAAGAGGGTCCTACTCTATCCAATCTAGAATCCTTCTCTTTTAAAGCTTTCCATTTCTTCTTCCAGCAATTGTTCCTTTAGAGGGGTGAAGTATCTTGAAATATTTCTCATGGATTTTTTTCAACTCCCATGTCCTCGTGCTTAATTTTCTCTAAGCCTTCCTTTCAACCCTTGAATTCAATTTGGCAACTTTGTCTTCCTTTCTCCTTCTCCTTGTGGGATTCTTAGCTGCGTGATAGTGGGCTCCATACAACTTCTTAGTCATGTAGCCCTTCCCACTTTCTCTCTCAAAGATGATTTTTTATTTATGGAATAACATCCATTCTCTCACAGTGTATATCAACACCTACACTATTATTATAATAACTAGAAACTTAGACTAATATGTTATCAATTGAGGGAAAGAAAATCCACTGAACAAATTAAAATTCTAAGGTCATTGAAAATGTGAAAGGTATTATGAAATTCACTTGTAAGTGCATTTTCCATTAAATCCAACAAATTGATATGGTTATCCCAATATTTTGGCATTTTGGCCAAGAAATGATTACAATGATGGATTAAGATGGTTGTAGAAGCTGGAAAGACTGTGTCCATATTTCCATGGGGCTCAAGCTAGATGTAGTTGGCTAAGGAACAAGGAGCAAAGAAAATTGCCATAGATGTTGAAGAAGGATATGCCTAAATTAAAATTGAATATTAACTAAAGATTCAATACAAATACTAAAAGATCCTAAAATATTAGCAAAGATGTGATTAGAAAGAGCTCATAAAACTACCATAGAATTTTCTACTAAAATCAGGGACACCTTAACTCTTTGTAGGTGCATTTATTTGTGTCCATATTTCCATGGGGTACAAGCTAGATGTAGTTGGCTAAGGAACAAGGAGTAGAGAAAATTGCCATAGATGTTGAAGAAGGATATGCCTAGATTGACATTGAGTATTTACTAAAGCTTCAATAGAAATACTCAAAGATCCTAAAATATTAGCAAATATGTGATTAGAAAGAGCTTAGAGAACTACCATAGAAGTTTCTACTTAGATCAGGGACACCTTAACTCTTTGTAGGTACATATATTTGAAGTTGATGCTAGTATCCATTGAAGGAATCCATAAACACTATCCGAAAAATACAAATATAAGGTTAAAAATGAGTTTGATCTAATTGGATCCAACACAAAAAATTGATAGAGAATCCAGATTGCTTCATTAACTCAAACAAGTTGGATTGCTTGCACTAATACCTTTAGAAGTACAAGCCTTCTCAAACTTTTATATATGAAAGTTTCATCCATTGAAGGTGAGGAGTATTAGACAATGTTTTTGAAATAAAACCCCATAGAAAACTAAAACTAAGGTATGTATCCCAAGAAGCGTTTTAAGCTACATAAACTTTGATGGAATTCTTTCATTGTTAAATATTTTTTATAAGAAAAAATTGGAGTGCACGATACTTTGAGGTTATCAAGAGATGGCGATAGGGTACCTTCTAATGTTAATTGGGAAAATATTATATCGACCACTCCTCTGGCATGATGTGTACACCAAATACCATTCCAAGGGCATACATTTTGTGAGTTCTTTGCAGTAAATTTGGATATCGATCAGTTTGCATGAGATTTAATAGTCTTTTTAAAGGAAAAATTAGCCTCCACATCTTTGATTTTATCAACATCCACATCCATGGATGATGTGAATTAACAAACTTCCTCCATCGTATGCTTATTCAGATAAAATTCAAGAAAGGAAAACTTTGGCCCATGTGGTCATACAAATGATCATCCAAATGGTCTTCTTAATGATTTGAATATGGCTTCTCAGAGAGACTGATAATTGCAACATTTATAGTTGTTACAGGCTCACACTGATTGGAGTAGAGTTAGACTACATTAGAAAAATAGTTGAGAACACACCAGAAAAGATAGGAAAATTTGAGCTTCTTCAATTTGAATGAAATCCCCTTATTTAATCGAGCATAACACCTTAAAGGATTAATTTTCAATGCTTGCAAGAATTTTTCTTGAAGAACAATCATTGTGCTCTTCACCATCCTTGCCAAAATCTCTCTCTTTGTCATGGTTCTGATTCAAGGTTTCTCTAGTCCATTTTGTACTCCTTGTGAAGCCATGATGGAAGATCTGGGAACACCCGCAGTTGTCATACTCTATTCCGACAAACAATCCAACAATATTGTGTTATTAAGAACATAGTGGCCCGAGCTATGACACTCAACAAGGAACGAGAACTAAACAAGGGACATCAGGCACAGGAGGAACCCAAAATGAAGGAGCCCAACAGGGCGGATCTCCACAGGGAGATAACAGCAGTCTAGATTCAAATCTACCGAAACAGCTTAGCTCTAAGCAAGATAGAGCAAAGTCTGCAAGACATGAGGAAAAGTGAGATGCTGAGGTCCAGTGCTAAAGCCCCAGCCCCGATGGAGTCCTCGGATGATGAGTAAAATAGGGTGCTAGACAAATTTTTGTTTTTATGACGAATAACCTTTACTTTCCTAAGTTTATGTTTATTATAGATAGAATAGAAAATGTTGAAATGGTAGAAAAAGACTTATTTAAATTTTGGACATCTTTTAACGCTGACAGGTGGCCAACCTGGTAACCTAGTTTCCTACCGACAGGTTGAGGCCACTTGATAATATTGAAAAAACATGGTTATGGTTGGATAATATTAATAGAAAAAGTACTGCCAAGCTTACAAAAAAAGTATTAATTTATTTTTTTATTTTCATAATTTTAATTTTATAGAGATTTGTGCTTGATTTTTATTTTTATTTTTTATTTTTTACTATTTTTTTACCAAGTATATGTTGACATTACAACATCTTTGTCATACTAGGTTGGAGAAAGCATCTCCACACAATTAATATTTATATTCGATATTGAAATATTATTTTGTTGTTTACATTTTTTAATGTTATCGGACATCTCTTCCATGGTAAGTTGTAAAACATCTCTCAATAATTATTTGTAATAGTTAAAAATGTAAAATTATAATTATTATTATCGATTGAACTTTTTCAAGATATTTATTGATGATGATGATGATAATCACTAACCAATATGAATATAAAATTTATTATTATTATTAATTGAACTCCTTCAAGATATTTATTGATGATGACAATGATAATCACTGATGTCCATTAAGACCAATATGGTCTATAGTACTTTAAGAAGGAAAGAAATTAATTGATACTCTATAACATTTTGTTGTTATGCTTGAAAGGAAGTGAGAAAAATATTCTTAGATCATTATAGTTATGTTGGATTAACATGTCAAGAAGGTTGGTAGTGACAAATGTTATGAAATTTAGAACGGATGTAAGTAAAAGCTAGACAATCCAACCTTCTTAGTATCACATAGGTTATGGACTCTTTCATTTTATGAAGTTTTTTGAATCTCAGTTTAACTATGAAGCTCATGAGAATTAGTCCTTATCTTAGACTCTTTATAACTCACAACTTATCCTTAAATTTGGAAGTATCCCTAAATGGTCTAGCCAAGATCGGGAATCCTTATGCCATCTTCGTTTGAGCTAAATATGCTGGCGTTGGCTATATTTAGAAGTAATTTTAGGAAAACTTTTGGCTTCCATATTTAAAAACTTCTTATACATGAGATACTTATTCATATCCATGCTTTCAATGGGGGAAGCTAGCTTCAATAAAGAGGATAGGGTAGGGAGTATTTCCTTTATTCTTGAGTTTGTAGGTTATAAATTGTTTTGGATCTAAATTTTCCTTCGTGACTCTCTAGATATATTGCAACCCCAAACCTCACATCCATATAAAATAACAGGGGTGATGAGAGTCTCAAATTGAAATTTTTTAAAATTCTAAATTCAAATATCTGTTGACTTACAATTGTTCTCAAGCATATAGTAAGATTTCCATCCTTCATTTATCCTTTTCTCAATGTTATGTTTCCAATTGAGTTATGATGGATGTCAATTCCGAGATAATTGTATGAAGGAAAAGTTTCAAGTAGTTATTATCATAAATGAATTTATCATAGGTGATCTTTTTGGATTTAATAATCATTTATTTAGTCTTGTCGATATTGATAATCTCACCCATATTGGAGTAGAAATCTTGGAAGATTCTTAGTTGTTTGTTGAGATAGTCATGCCTCCTTGCCAAAAGAATAATATAGTTAGCATAAAGGAGAATATTTATGACCATACCAATAAGCATGAGGCCATCACACCTTGCATCTTCCAAACACTCTTTTATCTTATATGTACAAAATAAGGGTAGGGGATAAGGGACACCCTTGTTTGAATTTGATATTGCATTTAATATCTTCCATCTAGCTCTCGGCGGTTCGAAGATTGGAAATAACGTTCTTGTACAATCTAGTCAAAATAACTCTCAACTCGGGAGGAACCATTATCTCTTTTAGCCTCTTCCATAACATCTCCCTAGGAACTGTGTCAAAATATTTTCTAAAGTCAACAAAACAATATATGAGATCAATTTTATTAATGTGGCATTACATAGTCCATAGTTGAGTGATGTCTCTTAAACCCAACTTGCCCTTTAGCCCTTTTACAATGGTTTTCAAGCCAAACGGTAATATTCTTTTCCAAAATAATACATTGTAAAATGTGGCTAATTATTCTCAACTCCGGAGAAACCATTATCTCGTTTGGCCTCTCTTAATAGCAACAAGAAATGATAAATATAGAAATGATAAAAATAGCATTGCTATAAATAGCATTTCAGGATACATTCTAATTGTAATTAGTCCCTAAATTAAAATTGTGAATTAAAATTCGAATTTGAGCTCAGAAGTTGTTTGTAAAATAATTAATTAATTCATCTTGAGTTAATTAGTTAGAGAAAATCAAACATGAAGTCTATGTGAAGACATGCAACATTTATCCCTTTGATTGAGAAAGTTATCCCTTAATTAAGGAGATCAGGATGAGTTGTACTTTGAGTTCTAATTAGTTAACTGAGTTAATTGAGTTAATTCCAGTTAGATTAGTTCCAACAGTTTGTGGAACTGATTGTGAGTTGAGTTAGTCAATGCATGCATGCATGCAACTAGTATACTTTAGATAACTGAATATTCTCTCATAAATAACTCATGTATGTCAGTTCAGAGACCCAGTTGAGATTAAAGGATGGGATAGTGTACTATTAGTTGTAGGAATATTCCCTTGAGGATATCTCTTGCATGCAGAAGGAATTCTTTCCTTGAGGATTACTCAGTTATTTTTAAGGTTGGTGAGTAGTGTGTGAGGTAATTACACAGGTGGCAGCTTGAGGACCTAGGAGAAATTGTGAAAGGACATAGGAGGCTTGGAGGACTGAAGGAAGGCATATGTGTTATCTATTTTGTGTATGAGCAGCAGTGAGGGATTGTACTGAGAGATGGATAGCTTGTGAGCTAAAGCTTTGTGTAATCATGAAATATTTACACTTGTATGATAATACAAATAGCAGGGTTTATAGTTGAGGCTTTCCCTAGAGTATTATGTTGTATTCATGTGTGATTGATTTCTTCTTCATCTGTTATATGTGTTCTATTTGATCTTTCTCAAAATCAATTAAGCTTCCGCAAGTTTGTTTGTAGAAGTGGGTCAAGTATTTTGCTTTAGTATATTGCATTATCAGGTGATCTATGGTGAGAATTTCTACATGGTATCAGAGCAAAGGTGATCAAAGTGGAGAACAATATACAAAGAGGGGAGAAGTTCGAAGTTTGAAGTTCTTGATTGTAGGTAAAAAATCAATTTCTTATCACATCTCAAAGTTCACCAATGGCATTCAATGGCTTGAGACTCGAGTATGCCTTGGATGGTAGCTCGAATTACATAGCATGGAAGGATCGCATGGAAGCGTTAGAGGACAATGGTTTGAAGGACTTCATTGATCAAGAAGTCCTCAAGCCAGTAACAACTAATGCCCAAGAATTGGCAGAATGGAAGAAATGTGTGGCTAGAGCGAGGAGGATTCTTCTAGAGGGAGTTCGAGACCATATTGTCTCGAGTCTCCATGGGAAGGAGACATCATTTTCAATGTGGAAAACATCGAAGGATCTATATCAAAACAACAATGATTAGAAGAAATTGGTGCTGAAAGACAAGCTTCGGAAAATTAAGTGTGAAAAGGGTGACATGATCTCTACATATCTGAACAAGATCACCACCTGCAAGGATGAGCTTAGAAGTGTAGGAATCACGACAGCTGATGATGACATGGTGAGTCTTTCTCTCATCGGTCTTCTTAAGAGCTGGCATAGCTACCAAGACTCAATAAATGGAAGAGAGAAACTGTGAGATTGGGAATGACTGTGGTCGAATCTGATGCAGAAGGAGATCAGGAGAAGCACCAGAGATGGTTCTTCATCAAAGCATGATGATGGAGAAAATCTAGCCTTAGCGAGTAAGGCAAGGAATGGGAAAGGGAAGGATTCCCATTCCAAATCGAGTTCTTCCCATGGTAGGAAGAAGATTGACAAATCTAAAGTGCAATGCTTTAATTGTCATGAGGTGGGTCGTTATGCAAAAAATTGTCCACAAAAGAAATCCAAGAAGGGATCCTCGAAAGGAACAGATGGTGAGGCACTGGCCTCATAGTTCGAATTGGATTTCACCCTCATCGCATGCATGGTTTCATCGATGGTGGGTTGTGTTTGGTACTTGGACAATTGGAGCCTCATTCCACATGATTGGTGACAAGAGTTTATTCAGTACCTTGGAGGAGAAGGACCTCTAGTTGTGCATAGATATGGGTGATGATCGAAAGTACCGTGTTTCAAGTGAAGGCATGGTTGTGTTTTAGAGGGAGCATGGAGCTCCTCTCACCCTGACTGATGTAAAGTATGTGCCTGGAATGAAGAAGAACCTAGTATCCATCGCAATATTGGAAGACAAAGGCTATGATGTAGTCTTCAGTAAAGGAACGACATTCCTAAGACACATCGCCATGGGACAGACCAAGAGGATTGCGATTTGAGTGAAGAATCTCTACAAGTTGGAGGTAGATGATTCTGCGGCATTGAGTTCCAAAGTAGAGTTGGTGCAAAGCCAAGATATTGGTGAGCTATGGCATAGAATATTGGGCCACTTACACCATGGGGCCTTGAAGATCATGCAGTAGATTTCTAATGGAATTCCCAAGGGTAAAATTGAGAAAGTGGATACATGCAAAGGTTGTACCTTGGGTAAGTATGCAAAATCTTCCTTTGAGGATCGAGACACTTGAGCTGGAGAAATCTTGGAGCAAGTTCATACAGATGTGTGTGGACCATTATCGACAGCCTCCACCGTTAAAAAAAGGTACTATGTAATTTTCATTGATGATTTTTCTCATAGATGTTGGATCTATTTCATGCAGAAGAAGGATCAAACCTTCTCAAGGTCTTGTGAGTTCAAAGCCTTGGTTGAGAAAGAATCTAGAAAGAAAATCAGGGCATTTCAAAGCGACAATGGTGGAGAGTATTTCTCTCAAGAGTTTAAGGAATTCTATGCAACAGAAGGAATTAAACGGGAGTTGATGACACCATATAACCCACAACAGAATGGGGTGGACGAAAGGAAGAACTGAATGATTGTGGGAGCAGCTCGGGCGATGCTGCATGACCAAGGCCTAACACTTCACTTGTGGGCTGAGGCATGCAATAGAGTAGTATACTTGCATAATAGAAGCCCACATCGCATGCTGGGGATGAAGACACCAGAGGAGGCTTTCTCCAGGAAGAGACCATATGTGAGTCACTTCAGGATCTTTGGCTCGTCGGTATTTTTCCATGTGACTAAAGATGCCCAAAAGAAGCTAGAGCCAACAACAGAGTTGGGGATACTTGTGGGCTACACTGATACACCCCACAACTATCGAGTGTTCTTGCCTACCAGTCAGACCACAGTGGTACGTAGAGATCTAAAGTTCGACGAACAGAAGGCCATGTGAGTTTCCCTTGAGAGGGAGTTCAAGTTGCATGCAGAGGAGGAACTTTTGGTTCCTAAGGAGGAGGAGCCTCAAACTGATGCAGAGTAGCCGCATGCAGAGGATACAAGAGTGGAGACATCCACTCATGCTGAGTCTTCCAGAGATGGGCGGAAACGCTCAAGGGAAGCTGACAGATTGTTGATGGATGCGAGAGAGAATGTGGGAGATCCATCTTCTCAGCGCAGACAGAGGAGGTCACCTGAGCGGTATAGTGGTTACATGGCCCTTGTTGGGGAGTGTGTAGAGACCGAACCATCTTCCTTTGAGGAAGCAGTGTAACAACCAGTTTGGGTTAATGCTATGGTGGAGGAGTATGACTCCATAGTTCGGAACAATGTTTGGGATGTTGTTCCAAGACCAAAGAACAAGTCAGTGGTGAGTTCCTGTTGGCTTTACAAGGTAAAGCAAGCAACTGATGGTAGTGTGGAGAAACATAAGGCAAGGTTTGTTTCCCATGGTTTCTCACAAGTCGAGGGGATTGACTATGATGATACTTTTGCTCATGTAGCAAGGTACTCATTTATTAGATCGATGTTGGCACTATCATCAATGATGGGTTGGAAGATCCATTAGATGGATATGAAGACTGCATTCCTCAATGGAAAGATTGAGGAAGAGGTGTAAATAGAGTAGCCAGAAGGATTTGAGACCTTCGATCATAAGTTGCATGTTTTCCGACTCAAGAGAGCTTTGTACGGGCTGAAGCAAGCACC
This sequence comes from Pinus taeda, assembly GCA_000404065.3. Taxonomy (NCBI): domain Eukaryota; kingdom Viridiplantae; phylum Streptophyta; class Pinopsida; order Pinales; family Pinaceae; genus Pinus; species Pinus taeda. The sequence continues at coordinate 15,855 of APFE031240028.1, read as the reverse complement.
TCGTGCTTGGTACACCAGGATCAACAGCTATATCACTGGGTTGGGCTTCACAAAGAGTGAAGCAAATGTGAATGTATACCACATCATGGTAGAAGCTAAGCCATTGATCATTGTTCTTTATGTTGATGATCTAATATTAAGAGGTGATGATCAGTTGATCAAGTCTTGCAAGGAGGACCTTGCAAGAGAGTTCGAGATGAAAGACTTGGGTCTCATGCACTACTTTCTAGGCATGGAAGTGTGGCAAAAGGATGGAGAAGTGTTTGTATCTCAAGGCAAGTATGCCAATGAGATACTTAGGAGATTCCACATGGAGAGGTGCAAGCCCATGCAGACTCCTTTAGCAGGTAATTAGAGGAAGGAGGATGCTACTTCAGGTGAGGTAGTAGCTGATACTGTGTATCGGTAACTTGTGGGTTCATTGATGTATTTAGTGAACACACGACCAGATTTGTGCTTTGTGGTGAACCAACCGAGTCAAGCTATGGTTTAGCCTACCAAGCTATTTATGAAGGTAGCTAAGCATGTACTAAGATACCTCAGAGGCACATTTCAGTATGGATTGTCATACAGATGGACAGAGGGAGTGAAGCTTCAGGGCTTCACAAATGCAGATTGGGCAGGGAGTCCATCAGATCGAAAGAGCACTTTAGGAGGAATTTTCAACCTTGGTTCAGTTGCAGTTTCTTGGTACAACAGGAAACAGAGGTCAGTTGCACTTAGCTCAGCAGAGGTTGAATACATGGTTGCAAGTCAAGCAACATGTGAGGCCATTTGGATGCAGAAAATTCTAGTTGGATTGTTTGATCAAAGGATGGATCTAATTGTCATCTATTGCGATAATTCGAGTTGTATCAAACTCTCTGAGAATCCAGTATTTCATGACAGGTCCAAGCACATCAATATCTGGTATCATCATCTTGGAGATTATGTGGTGAAGAAGATCATGTTGTTGCAGTATGTTTCGACCAAGGAGCAGGATGTAAACATTTTGATTAAGGCATTGTCAACATGCAAATTCAAGTTCCACAGAGACAAGATCAGGGTGGCAGAGAATCCCTTTGTTGTTGAGAGGGAGTGCTGAAAATAGCAACAAGAAATGCTAAAAATAGAAATTCTAAATATAGAAATGCTAAAAATAGCATTGCTATAAATAGAATTTCAGGATACATTCCAATTTTAATTAGTCCCTAAAGTAAAATTGTGAATTAAAATTTGAATTTGAGCTCGACAGATGTTTGTAAAATAATTAATTAATTCATCTTGATTTAGTTAGTTATAGAAAATCAAACATGAAGTCTATGTGAAGACATGCAACAATTCTTCCGTTGAATGAGGAAGTTATCCCTTAATTAAGGAGATCAGATGAGTTGTACTTTGAGTTGTAATTAGTTAGCTCAGTAAACTGAGTTAAGTCCAATTAGATTAGTTACAACAGTTTGTGGAACTGATTGTGAGTTCAATTAGTCAATGCATGCATGCATGCAACTAATGTACTTTAGATAACTGAATATTCTCTCATAAATAACTCATGCATGTCAATTCAGACAGAGACCAGTTGAGATCAAAGGATGGGACTGTGTACTATCAATTGCAAGAATATTCCCTTGAGGATATCTCTTGCATGTAGAAGGAATTCTTTCCTTAAGGATTGCGCAGTTATTTCTGAGGTTGGTGAGTAGTGTGTGAGGTAATTACACCTAGGTGGTAGCTCAAGGACCCAGGAGAAACTGTGCAAGGAAATAGGAGGCTTGGAGGATTGATGGAAGGCATATGTGTTGTCTATTATGTCTATGAGCAACAGTGAGGAATTGTACTGAGAGCTGGATAGCTTGTGAACTAAAGATTTTTGTAATCCTGAGATATTTCCACTTGTATGATAATACAAATAGCGGGGTTTTTAGTTGAGGCTTTCCCTAGAGTATTCTTCTGTGTTCATGTGTGACTGATTTCTTCTTCATTTGTTATATGTGTTCTATTTTATCTTACTCAAAATCGATTAAGCTTCCGCAAGTTTTTTTGTAGAAATAGATCAAGTATTTTGCTTTAGTGTATTGCATTATCATGTGATCTACGGTGAGAATTTCTACAGCCTCTTCCATAACATTTCCCTAGGAATGGTGTCAAAAGCTTTTCTAAAGTCAACAAAACAATATGAGAGATCAATTTTATTAATGTGGCAATAGTTTTTGGCCAAAACTATATGGATACCTTGCTTCTTATTTATATAGTGTATTTTCTTTTTTTTTATAAGACCTTTGTACATATTTATTTTTATCAAGTTTTACAGTTCCATTAGGAGCCTCCCTTATCACTTTCGCTCCCCCATCATGTCCTTGCTCCCTGTTTATATAGTATATTTTCTTCTTTTTGATAAGGTCTTTGTACATATTTATTTTTATCAAGTTTTACGGTTCCATTAGGAGCCTCCCTGATCACTTTCCCTCCCCCATCATTATCATACCAAGGGTTGATAGTTTTATTATTCTTTTTATAGATCACCTTGCTAATGGTAGTGGAGTGGGTTGTAGTAAAATTGTGATAGAAGTGTTCAATGTTATCATTACAAGTTAATATGTGTAAATCCCTATCCTTTAGAAAAAGATCCATTTTACTTTCGACAAAAAGTAGGTACTTTTTACTCTCACATTTCCCTTCATGTGATTAGTTTGCATGTCAAAATTTAATTTAGAGTTAAAGTTAAATGTCTATGATCAGAATTAGACTCACGATAAAAGATCAACATTTACAATATAATCAAAAACAAAAATATTAAATATCCCATAATCCACAACACTATTGTCAAACCTATAAACACAAATAAATTATAAATAATTAATTTATCATAATTTTTTATTAAACCATTTTTATAATTAGTACTATTATATTTTAGATCCATATCTTTAGTTTTAGTGAACCAATCAAAATTGATCTTTTAACTTTATGTAATCAAAATAAATTATACAAATTTATTTTTGAAAATAAACAAACTAAATTATAAATTTATTAAATCTTTCTCCCTACATACACTTTGTTCTCCTACTATCACCTTTTGTCGTGCTATCATCATGATGCCGATCTATGCCCAACAATTTCGCCCAGCGAAGCCCCAGCCAAACCAGTGAGTGAAGCCATGATCCAAATTCACCGATAAATCACATGCTTACGCCATCGACAACAGGACATTAAGGTAAGGACAGGCGGTAGGGCAGGCAGTAGGTATAGTGAGACAGGCTTTTTTTCCAAACCCATAACATGCCATGCAATGCACTTCGCTTTTCTTTTATTGAATGAATGCTTACTGAATCTGTTGTATTTCACATATGTACGTACGTATGTCAGCCCTTTGAAGTCGGTACGTACTAGTAAACATTATAATGGCAGAGAACCAATCAGTCCTGCTGCCGAAATTGTGCAACGTCGAGATTGCGCTCGCCCTCCACCGCATCGAAGGCCATCAGAGCAACGATCAGGGTATGTTATACAAATAAATAGATAAACTTTACTTCTGTTATTTATTTAGGTGGTAGATTTTGGAAATATTTTGGTAAGTATTGAAGTAGTTGTAGTTTTTCTTAATCGATGAAATTAAAAAGGTTTTAGGTATATATATAATTTCGCCGCTGACTATGATTGTATATGGTATTGGTTTGGTTTGGATTAAATTACAAAAATTATAAAGATTAAATCTCCTCGCCTAATCATTAAACTATTAGACCAGTTCTCTAATAACTTATACTTTTTGTCATCAAATTTTAAAAACAATTTTATAAATTTTAATTTCCCATTTCAATTAAATGACAGTCCAGTAACGAAGGGCAGTAGGATTCAACCTCCCCAGCTATTTCACAGAGTACCTTCTCAATTGAAGTTTAATGGAAACTTTCAAAAGGTAGTTTACTGCCAGTTTGGTAACTATTAATTGATGTGTCTGCGAAGTGCAATTTCGGTGTCATTAATCACGTTGCCATGCAGGCCAGAGCTTGGGCCCAAAGAAATGGTAAATGGCTATTGGCAAATATCCAATCAAATAATTCTCAGTCTCGCCAGGTAAGCTTACTAAATCACCAAATTTTCTGTTGACAGGTTTTTTTTCAATGAGTAATGGTGAATTCTTGCACTGGACTAAAACTCATAAAACCCATATCATTTTTTATTGTGAAGATCACCATGAAATCTTTGAAATGCATTTCTCTTTGCAGCTTAACTGGCAGATTTGAAACAATGCTCAAATTCAAGATATTGTCCTTGAATATTTTATTTTCTGGCAGGTAATTAGATGGTTTTCTATTTTCTTTTTGCATGTTATATGGTTTTCCTTTTCCTCTCGCTTCCTAAGATGTATTAAAACATGTTAAGAGGCTGAGTATGTTTAAGAAATTAGTGCTTCTGTTTGATTTGTTCACAGTGTTTTGGTTAGTTGTTTACATTTTGTGAAAATTGTAGTAAGATTTTTTATTTTTTTGGCCTGGATCCCAGACATTTTTGGTCATTGGGTAGCTTTTAATAGTTTTCAGGAATTGACTCTGTGACCTCCAAGGTGCGGAGGCCCGACTTAACCGATTGAGCTAACTCTTGGCGCTTCTTGCGAAAATTGTAGTAAAATATGTAGCTTATGTTTAATTTGTTTTGGTGTATTTGTTTTATTTTGGTATACATACCATAAATTGAAATATTGCAATAATTTTTTTTTAATTTTATTTGGGTATTCTATGGAAAAATTAAATAACTTATTTTTATTTTTATTTTTTTATATGATAATTGATTATAAAAACTATTAGTGATATTCTGAACGAATCTTTAAAATTAGATAATAAACAGTTACATAAGTTTTATTAGAAAATAAGAGAAAGTACTATGTAAATAGAAGACACAAGCAGTTGTCACACTTATCTAAATGTCATCCTAAAAGTTTTGGAGGAAAATTCTAATTTATAAAATTAAAGTAAATAACTCTTTTGAAAGAATTCCTACCTTAAATTTTTTATGAATTTGTGATGCCATGGACACCATTTTGAATGCCTATACAGATGATGCTATCTTTTCTTTGGAAGGCATTGAGTTTGGGTAATGAGAAAACTAAGGATATTGAAGGCTACCAAGCTGAAATTCATAAAATGGGAGGGCCTAATCTCATCCCTCACATACGCAAGCTCTTCAATGTAGAGTATCATTGTGACTATCTTTGAAAGTAAGCATAAAAGCCTTCCCTCCAATTATAAAACCATTATGATTAGCCACATTTTAAAGTTCTATGAAATTATTTTGGAAAATAAGATTTTCTCATGGCTAGAATCCATGGTAAAAGAGTTAACTAAGCAAAGCCACTTTGGTATTCTTAAAATGTAGAGTATCATTGTGACTATCTTTGAAAGTGAGCATAAAAGCCTTCCCTCCAATTATAAAACCATTATGATTAGCCACATTTTAAAGTTCTATGAAATTATTTTGGAAAATAAGATTTTCTCATGGCTAGAATCCATGGTAAAAGAGTTAACTAAGCAAAGCCACTTTGGTATTCTTAATCATTTTATAGGAACGTTGTGACAATGAAATTGATAGATCATTTGTTGTATTCTTGAATTAAGAAAAAGTTTTGATACCTTTTCCTAAGAAACAATTGTGGAAGAGACTCTAAGAGATAATGGTTCCTCGAGTTGAGGGTTACTGTGACAAGGGTGTAGTAAAATGTTGCTGTCAAGTTTAGGGCCATTAAGGGTTTGGTCAGAAGAAATTAAATGCAATGCAATATTGGATTCAAGTATGGGTGTTCTTTATCTCATACTCTTTTTGGCATATAATGGTTCCTCGAGTTGAGGGTTAGTAGGACAAGGGTGTACTAAAATGTTGTTGTCAAGTTTAGGGTCATTGAGGAAAATTAAATGCAATGCAATATCGGAGTCAAGCATGGGTGTCCTTTATCTTATACTCTTTTTGGCATATACATTGATTAGTTAAAAGAGTATCTGGAAGATTCAAGTTATGTTGGTCCATGCTCACTCATATAGGCATAACTCTTCTCTTCTAAGTTGAGGAGATTGTTCAACAATTACAATCTTTGCAAAAAAAACTAAATCAATGTGGTTAAATCCAGAAAGATCACATGTGATACTTTGATAATATGGAACAGCTACTTGAAATTTCCTTCATACACATATATTGGAATCAATATCCATCACAAGCTCAATTGGAATTATATCTTTGAGAAACTTATCAATCGAGGATGAGAAACTTATTATGGGATTGGAAACAATTGTGAGTAAGTCAACAGATTTTTAGATATGGACAAAATGAAACTTGGATAAAAAAATATCCACTTGAGATTCTAGTCGCTCTTGTTTTTTTATATGCATGCAAGGTTTGGGGTTATGATATCTCCAAAGATTCATGGAGGAATATATAATAGATCCAAAAGTAATTTGTAAACTAAAATCCACTGATTAAAGGTAAATCTCCCTTTCCTCTTTCCTTGATTGAAGCAAGTCTTCCCCCCATCGAAAGTATGACTATGAACAAGTATTTCATGAATAAAAATTTAAGCAACATGGAAGCATAAAGGTTTCCTAAAAACACTTCTAACTAGAGTCAAAATGACCACCTTAACTTTAAGTGGAGATGGAATAAGGATGCCTAATATTGACTAGACTATTTGGGGATAAATATGGAAACCATTTTGTAAGTTAAAGATTATATTAAAATTATTATTATTTCAAAATTTAAGTAGAAATTGTGGAGTGATAAATAGTAGGGAAAAAAGAAACTAAGATGTTATAACGAGTTAATTAACACTAATCTCAAATAAAAATATCTATTTGTCTTGATTAATGTTATGAAGAAAATTAATATTGTTAAACTAAGAACAAATTCTATAGTGAAACTAAATATGAGTCAATTTCCAAAGTATCATGAGATAAAAGAATTTGTCACTCTTATATC
>APFE031240026.1:0-13095 GCA_000404065.3 Pinus taeda | reverse complement strand
CCTTTCCCTTTGTCCTTGGTTTAACCTTTCCCTTCATTTCTTTCTTGCTCAATTCTGTCCCAAGGAAACTTACATGTTGATGCATCATGTCCATCTCCATTGCATCATATGCAATGAAGATCAAAGTTTTATCCTTGCAATGAATCAAGATAATGTGAATATGTGAGATATAGTGCCTTGACATATGCTATGAGAGGAATATCTATGTCAACACTAGTGACTTTTATATCATGCATAATCAATCTTACTTCTGATGATAAGAAAAGAGGGTCATCATTTTTCAACTCAAGGTTGGACAACTTAATCATCAATTAAACAACTTCAATTTCAGAGTGTGAGTAATACAATTCCTTTAATTTCGTTAAAGCTTCAAAGGCATTTTCAAATTACGAAATATGTCGACTCACCTCTTCATTTACTGACACGACAATCAAGACATAAGCCTTGTTGTTATTGTTTTCCCAAAAGGAAAGCCCCAAGTTATTTGAAGTGGGCTTTACAGGTGCATTGCCTCCTTCTCTTTCACAAACCCCTTTCCACAACTCATTGAAAATGAGAGTGTGTTTTATTTTCCGTGACCATTCAAGATAGTTCTCTTTTGCATAGAGAAGTACTCTAACAATTGATATCAGTGAATTCATTTTAAGGAATAAAAATGGTGTACTATGTAAAAAAAATGCAGGTTGCCGGAATTATACAGTCCTCACACCTCCAGGTCTACGCACCGGTCTACAACACCATTTCGTTCCTGCATGGAGGCTCCCTCTCTAAGGAAGCACTTGAACACTCCCACAATTGAACGCAGATTTTAAAATATTCACAGTCCCTGCCACTGTCAGCGATCGCTCTTGAGCGTGAAGACCCCACAGCTAGCACCACGTTGTGGAAGATGAAATAATTCCACTCTTGCCATGGCACACCAAACCGCTTCTGAGGTATTGGTATTGGTCTCGTCGGTTGTATCGACAAATATAATTTATCATTCAATAGGAAGAGCCACATAGGCTCTTGGAACTTCGTGTAACCCTTGAAATGTGTCTGCACAGTACCTCACTCAAAATAAATGGAAGACGTAGAGACTTTCATGCAGAGATTATAAATGGAAAACAACAAGACTATCACACAGAGTTTATAAATGGAAATCACCAAGACTATCATGCACTTATGCGTGAACTCTTGCCATTGATTTACGCTGAGCTTGCAGGATGGGATCGACTATGGGTTGTTGGCTCAAGGCTAAGACGTATGGTTGATTGGAAGGTAGAGGATGAGGCAAATCCATGGGAGAGTGTGTCGCCAAGTGAAGACGAAGAAGGTGAATCGATTATCGGAGAATAGACTGAGGAGATATGGTGATTCAGAAAACTGGAGGGATGTCAAAGGTGTTAGTCCATTGGTGTTAGTTCTGGTAGGCACAATGATAATGGCATTGTTTAATAATTAAGGAGTGGTTAGGAGTTTAACTTTGGAGAAAAAAAAAGTGAATGTTATTTAGGTGGAGGGGTTATATATATCATAGTTATATAATTGGTGGAGTGGTTGTGTGGTGGAGGTGGTAACTAATATGGAAAAGGGGTTATGTGGTGGAGGGAGTAACCTATATGATGGTTTAGGGCCCCATGATAGGTGGTATGTGTAGGCACAAAGGTTGGTAAGCAGAGAGTGGGGGAGTGGTGTCATAAAAAAGAGGAGAGCGAGAGTGTGAGTCATAGATGGGGTTGAAGAAGCTTAAACAGAGACAGGAGGGAGCTACAAGAGCATAAAGGAAGCCAAAAAGGGGTTGGATTTGATACCATGTCAATCTAGGAGGTAACTCCTCAAAACAAATTGTTTTCTTGCATTAAGATTGACCATGGATGTATACATGGAGGGAGAGACTCTTGGGTTTCATCTCCCAGTGTCTCTTCATCTTCTAATTCTCCTTATTTCTATTTACAATATTTACATGGATTTACCTAATCCCAAAGATTAGGTGTCAACATTAATTTAATGTTTGAGACTTTCATTTGTACAAAAATTTTCAAGTAATTGTTTATTATGGTGATTGTTTAGTTGTTTTTTTTCCAGAGTTGGGATTTGATTCTTTTCCCATTCGTTTTCCTTTACTGTAAGTTCTCTTGTAGCCTTAGAGATCCTATGATAGTTGGTGTTTGATTTGGAAATAGACAAGCAAGAAGAGAAACAAGAATGACTGGACTTGCAAGAGGAAACAACTTCATATGCACAACATTCCAATACGCAAACTTCAGGTTAGTGAGCTTAATTTCTTTGAACTTAATTTATTTTCTTTATCTCTATGGAATTCAAAAACTTGGTTTTCTAAGCCAACTTAATAGTTTTATAATAAAAAATATTTATATATAAAAGAGTTAAAGCAACATCTTTAAATAAACTTAATATTTTCTTGATTAATATATTTAATTGATATAGTTGGAATTGTATCTTTAAGTTATCCAATTGATGTATTGTTATTCCTAGTTATATCATCACTGGGTTTTATATATATACTATATATATTATATATGTGTGTGTGTGTGTATGTATGTATATATATATATCACTGGCTTTTACTAAAATTAAAATACATGGTTTCTAAAATAACCATACATATTATTAATACATGTACCTAGCAGTTAATTGCAATAGATTGCACTTGACCGCCTAATTAGTTAGGTCAACTTATGAAAATAATTATGAATTTTGATTTAACCAAAGTTTAACTATATATATATATATATTATATATATATATTATATATATTCTACAAAAATTTTTTTAGTATTATCTCGCTATATTGGCTAAGAATTTGACATTTATTAATACAATGTATCTCTTCTATCTATCGTACTTTTTTATTAAACTAATAATTAATTTTAAAAAATGATTATTTTTATATATTATATATATATGTGTGTGTGTGTGTGGGGTTTAAAATTCAAAACAAATTTTTAATAAATAAACATACTATTTTAACATAAATATAAATCGGTTTTTCTTAAATCAAATTTTAAAAATAAATATATCCTATTTTATAACTAATAATTATATAAAAAAGATTTCTATTGAATATTTTTAGTTCAAATTTTAAGAAATAAAACATATAATTTTTGACTTGGACAGACAACCTTGATTTGGACAACTTATGTAATTCAAATGTAAATGCAAGTATAACATATTATATTAATTAAAAGCTATGTTTGCATAGGCATTGAAATCGGGGTTTTGCACTTTAATTGCACAGATTGTGACTTGAACAATCAGTAAAACTAAAATTGATGGAATTCTAAACATTAATAGTAATTTGAATTCAGTTTTTTATTGTAATTTAGCTATATTTAAACTAAGAGAAAAAACTAGCTACTATATAGCACTTGTTTAATTATATTATAGTTGCTACATATAAACTAGAAAAATTATAAAATCTATATTCTATATAATAAATTATTTCTTTTTTTAATTTTTAATTAAATATATTAGGAAAATAAAAAATTTATAATTTCATAAATAATTATTATAGCATTTAATAATTTTGGCATTTTTCTCAGATACATAAATACATAAAACAAGTTTCAATAATATTATCAAGACCATTTTTGTAAAAATTGTATGTTTTTGGTAGTTGATATACATTATTTGGTGTGTCTTTATTCATTCACAAATTTAAAATATAGATAGACCAAATAGCTCATATATGGAAATGGTTTTTTAGGGCTATATAAAGTAGTTTTAGATTTAAAATAATTTTAGAATTTCTAAAAACAATAACAATTTAGTAACTATAAAAGGAAATATACACTTTTCTAATATTCTGGGTTTGTAATTTCATATCTAAAATGGTCCGGTATATGATGCATATATGATTGGCATTTTGCTTATGACCTAATGGTTTTTGGAATAGCTCTGATGGTTTCCTTCCCTTCTAGGGGGATCATTATTCAGTTTTTGGTTTCAATTTTTGTCATCAAAATCAAGTTACTCCAGTTTCTAATAGTTGTTTTATGTACTATTTGAAACTTTTATATAGTCTCAATATAATACAATGATGCTTTTTCGTTTTGAAAATGTTATAAGTTTCTAACATTTTCCAAATTTATAGTAATGTTAATCCACATTATTTTTTTTATAATTTTTATAATGGAATATACATCACTTATTTTTGTCTTTGTTCATTTATAAATATAGTGTATTTATGAATGGCAAAATTTTCTTAAATATTACCAAATACAATGGAATTTTAGTAATTATAAAATAAAATATGCTCTCTCTCCACATGGAACATGATATCGTGTATCGAAATATCAAGAATATGACCCAAAAAAATGATTGAATTTTTTTTTAATGTTGTAGTCTTTCCCTTTTCTTTTTTTAACAATCTGTCGTGAATATTAATTGATGATAAGTGAATATTAATTTGATTATGATATTTTCCTTAAATAGAATATTGTATTTATTTATAAATTAATTTTAAAAAAAGTTGATTGGTATTTTCTTGTAAATTTAAGTTAATTTTTTGTAGTTTAAATATTATTTTATTGGAAAATTTAATTAAAATGAATCTAGAGTCTATTTGTATTTATATTTTTTTAATTTATTAAGAAATTGTTATGTTATTTTTTTGAAATCATTAATCTTTTTTTAATGTGGCAAAAATGTGTACACCTTTCTTTAGTACTTGATGTTTTTTTGAATCCAAATTAGACACTCGTGCAAACTTGTTACTTGCTTAAATTGTTTTTGGTCTATGTCTATTAGTACATTGAGCTTTAAGTGTTATGTGCTTAATATAAAATACTTTATTTTTATCACTTTTGTCTGTTTAATTGTATGATTGTACATTGTCTTTGTTTGATAAAATATAGACAATGTTATATTCAAATTTCCTTATAGTTTGTTCTTCATCTTCTTTTATCCCAGAACCACATGTTTGTGTTTAACTAGGTGGTGAACAAAATAAAAAAAAAAAAAAGACTTATACCAATATAGTGAATTCCACATTGTTCTCCAATGGTAGTAAGTAATAGACCATTTAGCATATTCCATGTTTTTCCCATTCTAAGGCAATATTTCATTTCACACTCTGCCATATTTGCCCATTGGAGCACATGGAAATGAAAAATGCTTTTGTACTAAATGGGTCAAATTTGAAAGAAATTGATCACAAGTTATCTAAATTCAACTTATATAGATTACAACATTTATCCTACTATCCGGGGGATTGTCTTTCTTATTCTTTTGTTTTTCTTCTTTACTTCCACTATTCCTCAATTGAAATTCGAGAAGGAATTGTTAATCACTTCCACCATTTCTTGAGTTGTCGACGTGACGCTACTTTGCAATCATTGCATACTGAACTGACTCCAAAGTATCTTGAAGACTTGCACCATGTTAGTGATGTTCATGCATATTTGCAAGGATTGTCTACACCCTCTTCTCTTTCTACTTCTAATGGGGAGATTTTTTTTGCATCAAATGGTTCTCTAATTGGTTGTCAGTTCTAATCAATGTTTGGCTATTTACAAATGGTAAACCTTATCTTCAGTTCAATCAACACATTGATGGCTATCAGTATAATATTTTGTTGCAAAACCAAAATCTTGTGTGTGGCCATTTTGAACCACTCTTATTGCAACACACAATGAACATCACATCTTCAATCCCTAGATGATTGCTCCATGCAATTAATGTTGCCAATGTTCCTCTAGACAATATGGCATGTTCTCAATTTGACAAATCCTAATGCAACAATGGTTCTTGATCTATGGTCATATTGTCAATGACTACCATGACTCATTGTTTGAATCTATTTGTGCACTTGCTCCATGGTTTGACATGGTTTCTCTAAGAAAAACATTTTCACAAACCATTTGCAATTGTTTCATTCACAATGACATTAGAATTATTAAATGTTTGCAACAACACTTTGGTGCTAGGATAATTGAATAGGAGAAATGTATCAACACTTGGAAAGGTTATATTATTAACTTATCAATGTCATATGCAAAGGGACATATAGAAGGAAACACTTTTATAATCAAATGTATATGTGAACTACTCAATGTTAAAATATGCATTTGCAATGCAATAATCAAAGATATTACTTTTAGATTCTATCAATCAAAAAATTCATCCAAAGTGTTATACCTCATGTGTATTCAGTTGTCCATATCGCATACAAATTATTGTGCACTTACACAAATAAATAGTTCTTATGATATCAACCAAAGTCGTAATGTACAACTAGCATTTGAATCAATGTCAAAGGAAAAATTACCAATGTCGCATCGGCTATTGCTTCTAAGCATCTTGTTCAAAAAAGAAACCAGTGATATTACATCTTTCTCTTTGCTATAGTTCTAATCAATCAATAATAAAGCATCAAAAAAGAGAAGATTTTCCAAGTTACTTGAACATCACAAATGATTATAACAAGATACACATTCTTTGTCATTAAAAAGGGACAATAGCAAGCTAGTCTCCAATGCTTTTTCCAATAAATTCATTGGGAAACATATTTGATTGAATCAATTAAAACCTATAATACAAGCATAGGGTGAAGTGATAAATCAAGAAAATAGAAAGCATATACATTCAATGAAAACAATCAAGACATCTTTGCATTCAATTTAAGACACACCTACTTATGCATGTTGCATTTGTGACAAATTTCATTTTACAAAAGACATGCAACACCTTGACACATCTACATTATCGACTCTACCCAATGTTATTACAAGAACATATACCAAAATCCATCAAAATCAATGACCAGAATTGAAAATCTTGCAATGTTCAAGTTCTCAAAGCGAAGATGCCTGCATCTACATGACCTCTGTACATTAGGAGAAATTCGGCATTGGTTTCTATTGCAAAGTTGACACCTTTGGAGGAAAGATTGGTGGAACCAAGGATGATCTTTGCACAAATAAGGAAGATTGGGTGCAAAAGATCACAGCTTGGGTTAAAAGGAATGATTATAAATGTTCTTGCCAATTTAGACAAAGTTCAAACAACCTTACCTAGAAATATTGATGAGTCCATGACAATTGCATTTATGCTAAAGAGAAAAATGGAATACAAGAATTCTTATTTGTTAGGAAACATTCGGCCAAAGAAAGTGATTATTGGTTTTCATGAATTATACAACATGGATCTATACAAAAATGAACACATAGGAATCAATAATGACTGGAAAAAACAACTTGATGAAAATAGAAAAAACCATGACAATAATATTTCAGATATAGATAACATAGAATCACCAACTATTGATAGCACTTTAGATCTAGAATACGAAACACTTGTGCACGGCTTCTTAGAGGCCCATTTAATCCATGATCTTGATACAACAATTCCGCAAATTGTGTCTTCCAAAGGATTCCAACCATTAGGGATTTTTCAAGACAAAGTTTTTGAAGAGCTTAACTTCCTGGCCTTGTTTTATGGCTTGGCTTGGCATATTGATGTCATTAATTATTTCTCCTATCAAAAAATTGCACAATGGGAACTGTTCCATGTCTGAGGACTTCTCGATGCACATTACAAATATATTTTTCAAAGAAAAATGTACCTTGATAAACTAGGCTTCTAGCTTAACTTGGATTTCTATTCACAGAGGAAAGAAAAAGGGACAAAAACCACTTGTCAAATATGTCAAAAATAAAAAATGATCTTCGAAAAATACTATAGTCACCAATTACATATCATTGTCTTAGAAACATTCGCACATCTCGTGACTAATTTGAAACTATAAGAAAATACATCTTTGTAATGATACTTTAACTTGGTCCACCAACATTTTTTGTCACATTTACTAGTGTTGAGCATCTTTGGAGTCCATTGACAAATGAATTGAATAAAAAAAGGGGGCTCTACATCCAATGGAAATAAAACGTCCTTTGAAGATTCCATTGATGCGTTGATCAAAATTTAGTTATTTGCAGCTAATACTACAAATATAGAATCACACACAGCTACTTTAATTAAAAAAATAGTGAATTGTTTGAAGAGGTGCAAGAATATTTTTTTTCACAAAGTTCCAAAGCAGAGGATCAGAACATGATAATGGATTGCTTTGGATTAAAAATGCACCAATATACCAACACTCTCCTGATATAGATGTCATTGCATTCATTGATCACTATTTGACTTGTGATTCAACATTGTTAGAAAATGAGATGACAAAAATAAAGACACATCATCACAAAAATACTTGTAAAAACCATATGCATTGTGCATGTAGATTTGGTTTTCCTTTCCTGCCAATTCATGAAACTTGTATCTTGAAAACTTTGTGCAATGAAAACAATGACAATCAAGAAATGTAGAGAAAAATATATATTCTCTTCTAGAAAAGAAAACCCATTTAAAAAACATATCATTTTATTATTTCCTAGTCAATCTTGGAATTAAAAAAATGAAATACATGTTTATCCTTTGTTATTGTATCACTCGGCTATTATGTTTCTCAAAATAAATCCTTGCGATGTATGGATAAATGCATTTGCAAAAAAAATCCACCATTGTGGCAAGCAAACACAGATGCCCAATATATTTTGGATGCCTATGTTGTAGCAACATATTGTAACTCTTATATGAGAAAGTTGGATTCCAATATGGCATATGCATTCAAAAGAACATGGGAAAATTGCTTATGCAATGAAGACGACAAAGTCGAAACCATTCGCAAACTTGGAAACACGTTGCTAAACATGCAACATATGTCAAGTCGATAAACATTTCATATTATTCTCCCATTTCCTCTTTACTCATCATCCAGAAGAAAAAAAAAAATAAATAAATAAATAAATAAAAAATTAAAAAATAAAAATAAAAAAATAAAAATTAAAAATAAAACAAAATAAAAATAAAAATAAAAATAAATAAATAAAAAATAAAAAATAAAAAAAATAAATAAATATAAAATAAATAAAATATAAATAAAAAAAATAAATAAATACAATAAATAAAAAATAAAAAATAAAAAAAAAAATAAAAATAAAAAATAAAAAATAAAAAAAATAAAAAATAAAAAATAAAAAAAATAAAAAAAATAAAAAAATAAAAAAAATTCATTAACACTAATGCCTCAGCTAAAAAACAAACATGTGCTAAAAAGACCTATAATATTGTAACAAGAATCCGATAACTTTGAAGACATAGTGTCATGACAATCATTGATAAATATGCCACATGTGTTACTAAACTTGAAAACATCTATTTAACAGAATTTTCTTCCTGTTATTCAACCACAAAAACAACCATAAAAAAGTGTCAATGTGTCATACGCTTTATTTAGGACAATGAACAAAAGGATAGTGAGAATCATTATAGAGAAAAAATTATGCTCTATATATCATACAGAGAATCTGAACACACATTTAAAAAGGCTAATCAAACATGGAATTAGGCATAGTTGTCCCAAAACCACATTATTTCTTCTACTAAAAAACAATTCTCCCATCCAATTTTATCATGGAGAGAGATTGACTTGCTTCCACCATAATTGCAAACAAAAACGATGAAATATTTGTGGTTCATTTTCCATTTGAACATGAAACAAGTGCTTGTCATGTTAAGGAGTATGATATTCAAGATGACCTAGTAGAAAAGATAAAATCTAAAAAAATGCAAACTAGATATAAAAATATTATTGAATCCATTGCACATCCCTTTGTTTTGGACAAAATAACATATCATGGCATTAGACGAAAAATGAACGAAGAGCAACAATCAATAACAAAATAAATATTACTATGGAAAAAAGCAACCCATTTAAGCAGTTTTTTTTGTTTATTACCAGAGGTGTAGGAATGGGAAAAAAATTGACTACACAAACACTTTACCATGCACTGATGCAGTACTACAATAAGTACTTGCAAAGATACCCATTAAAAAAAAAGGCCTCATAGTTGCATTTACTAGAAAAGTTGCATGTATTGCAAATGGTGTCACAGTCCACTCAACTTTACATTTACCAATATCAACATGAAACATGGTGTCATTGAGTTCTAACACACTTGATATATTGACCAAAGAGTATGAAAAACTTAGACCTTTGATCATAGATGAAGCATCACTAATTGGTTGTCAGCTGTTATACAACATTAAAAAACGACTTCATGAAATCATGCACACTCCAACTTCACCATTTGGAAACCTTGACGTAATATTATGTGGTAGACTATGCCAAGCACAACCTGTACATGACCACTAAATATTTGAACACCTAATCCTTGATGGAACTATTTCTCCTTATAGATTCTATAAATCTAATGTCATAATCTATGAGCTAAAATGAGTAATGTGACAAGAAAACAAATACTTTATGTTCATACTAAATAGACTTAGAACTTGTTCACATACCGATCATGATGTGCATTTTTTAACAAACATTTTTACAAATATCCAACAAATGATCCAACATTTCCATATCTCTTCCACTTAAACAAAAATGTATAAGAACATAATGAAACAATGTTATCACTCATCAATACAAAAATGATCACACTAAATGCACATGACCAACGAACTTAACCAATAGATGCAAAATTCCATAAAAACATGAAGATTCAATTGCCAATTGCCATTGTGTTGAAAGAAAACATGCTTGTTGAATTGATTGGTGGAAATTATGACATACAAGATGGCTTGGTTAACAATGTTGAAGGCAGTTTTAAGGCGTCAATGAAACTTGAAAACAATGACATCTTGATTGAATTTTCCAATCCAAAAATTGGTAATATACAATGAAAAAACATGCACCACACATTTAGAAATGGAATAATGCCCACTCAGACACCTATTACAAGAGTTTGGAAACATCAGGAGTCAAACAACAGAATTTGTTTCACAAGACATCAATTCCATGTTCAGTTGGCGTGTGCAAGAAACATACATCGATCACAGGGCTTGACCATGGATAGATTGGCTTTTGACTCTAATGGAGTCAAACAACGTGGAATTGTTTACACTGCACTATCCCATGTCAAAGGATATAATATATTTGTATCTATTAAACGAATTACAACCATAAAAAATTCTCTCTTTGTGAAAAAGTAGCCCTATAAATACAAAGACTTCAAGAAACTTTGTGTTATCAAATTGAATACATCCTGCATTCAATTGAAACATAGAATTGTTTGACAATATGTTCATTAAACACATTTAGCTTCTCATTGCATTTTTAAGATATTGTTGATGACTATGATTTGATGAAAGTTGACATCCTTTGTTAAAAAACTTGTTGATTTCTTCTTCTTCTTCTTCTTTTGAATAAGTTGAATAGCACATACAATTTGCTTACTTTTCTTTGCTAGTAACAATGTCATTTTATTTTAAGATCGTTGAAATTTTAACTCTTGTAATACTATGGTTTTTGCGTATATTTTGTCTTTCTTCAACTTGGCTCTGCATGTCTAACACTTTAGCAAATTAATATGTCAATGTTTTGTACTTATTAGTCTTATTATCATCTTATAATGAAATAATATTTATGTTACAAATGAATCAATAATATATATTAAATTTATATATTTCGTATTTTCATTGTAGTATTTATTGCAACATTGTAAAGAAAAAATAAGGACAATGACATCGTTACCACATGGCACTGGTTCTTGATGGCATGTGGTTTTTTGTTTTTTGTTTTTTTTTGGTGGAAAAACCTATCAAACTTAGTTGTCAAACCAACAGTGAGGACAGTCATCTCTGGCTGCTATCCGCGAATGTCGGTTGACGCATCACTATTATCAAGGAAAACCACGCCACCTGGAATAACCCGCTGGTGGTCCGTAAGGGAGCAAGCTTTCACTCTGCCATATGCCTTTGGGTCTTGGGTGTGGCTCTTAACGACATGTTATGATAAACTAACTTGATATTTCCAATGTTTAAAATTATAATATCGATGTTATAAAATAAGATATTTGTTTTTGTTAATTATTCTTAATTACTTGTTATTACAATTGGACTAATGTTTAAATTTAAATATATTATATAATAATAATTGTTAATATTTTATATGGATTATTATTTGAAAATGGCAAAAATATTATTTACCCATTTTATAACTTTTTTACCATAATTTAATGAATCGTTTCAATGTTAGATTATATTATTATTGTATAAGAAATATATTTAATTTATATTTTAATTATAATTTAATAATATTAATGATAATGAATTAATGATAATTGGTGGTTGGAGTTGTCATCATTCAATTGATTGTTAATATTTTTTGAAATAAGAATTAATAAATTAATTTAAAATTTTTTATTTTATTTTTAAAAGAAAAAAATAAATATCATCATTAATTGAATTGAAATTTAATATGGTTGTTTATCTATAAATACTTGGAATTAAAATTTATTATATATAAAATATTACGAAGGGAAATATATTAATATTATATACTTTCATTTATTATTATCCAAAATGATTTTATTTTATTTTAATTGTTATTAAAACAGTAGTAACCAATTTTTTTTCATTTTTAATTTTTTATATTTTAATAATAAATATATTTATTTTTTGTTAATAACATATAATTTTAATTTTCAAGATTTATTTTGGAAGTTATTTTATGGTTTTTTATATATAGTTGTCTATTATCGGCTTTGTGAGAGGGGCTCTTCCTCTTTCTTTGGTCAAATTGTTTAAAGAGTTTGTAAAGATTTTGGATCTACTAGTATTCCCTTTCAATCTCCTCATCTTCAACATCCTTTTCATAGAGAAACTGGGCAAAGTGGGGTTTTTGGTTTCTAAGAGAAACTTTCGCTAGGTGCATCTTGGCAAGCTAGAAAACTAGGGTGTTGCTTGCCAAAAGTGATGCAAGATCCAACATACGATTTTAATTCGAGCAAGATCAAAGAAGATATGCGAGATCATGCTTTGATCTATAAGTTCATCAGATTATGGCTCTTTGAAAATTATTTGATTGGATGGATCAAAATAAATTGAACCTCTAGGGCTCAACAGAACTGGAGCTAGGGTAAAAAGGATTCTTCCTAGTCATTTTCTCTAGCTTAGAAGAGAGATTAGAGGTTTAGAAGAGGGACATATTTTTTTTATAATTCAGGGTTTTTCATGAAATTTTGGGAG
>APFE031240022.1:0-10715 GCA_000404065.3 Pinus taeda | reverse complement strand
AAATTAATTAAATTTATTATATTTATTGAGATAATATAAATCTAAATCTAAATAAATTGCTTGCTTATACCACATTGCGATAAGAGAAATCTAGGGGGGCCATACTTATTACTGCTAGGTCAAGGAGCGTCAAATAAATTACAACAGGTAGTAATCACAAATAAAACTAAAAAGGCGATCACAGAAATAAAGAAATATACTAGTATATTATCAATTTTAATATAATAAAAAGTACTCTTTCAAACTAATAATTAATATTAATTTTATTAATAACCTAATGTTATCTAATTAAAGATATTAGGTAAGTCTCTAGTCAACACACCTAATTTCACTAATTTCGAAAAATAGAATATTTCGATTTTAATATTATAAAAATCATAATAAATACTTATTGTTTTAAATTACCTTATTTATTTTATTATTACCCTTGATATTATTATTAGTATTTTTATAAGAATAAGCAATAGAGTTATGTAACCTAAATTACGTCCTCACAGAATAACAATATATAACATTCATTAGTACTATTTTTAATACCTTAATTAAGTATATTACTAGTCATTTTTACTAATTTTACTAATTTCGAGAAATATATGATTTTATTATTAATTCTAATATAATAAATGTAATAATAATAACATAAACTTTTCAAAAGTAATCTTTCAAACTAATATTTAATTTTTTAACAACCAGTAATATTAATTTATTAATAACCTAATGTTATCTAATTAAAAATATTACGTAAGTCTCTAGTCAACTCACCTAATTTCACTAATTTCGATAAATAGAATATTGTTTTATCGAATTTAATATTATAAAAATCATAATAATTTTAAATTTATTAATAATAGTAGAGTTGGGTCTTAGGGTCAAATATAGCCGTTATATAGCCGTTGGAGTATCTGCTCAGTGTATTTAACTTGCTAGGCCAGATCTGTGTCTTCAACTTGTCCTGACGATGAACCACACTAGTTAGTTCGAAACGCGTCGACAAAGGTCAATTTCATGTGATTTAAGCCGAAGCTACTCTTATAACTATGACAGATCACAAAAGTCTCAATTCTACAATTTATCATCTTCTTTATAGTTGACGATGGGATGGATGGCCACCGACGTAGCTCTTGGAATAAGTGAAATGTTGAGAATGGCCACCATAAGCTTACGCTGAATTCAGAATTTTCGGTTATTAAGCAACCCCATGTCCCACTCAACACGGCAATTTCTTTCTCAATTATTTACACCAACCACATTTTTGGAGGCTTTCTTCACGTCAAAGTGTCAATTATCTACCCATGTATCTTTGTGCATCATTTGTCCCAGTCAACCGTCAGAAAGTCTTTGTGCATCATTTGTCCCAGTCAACCGTCAGAAAGTCGAGAATGGTGGCGGCAGCTTTACGCTAATTTCAGAATTTAGGGTTTTTTAATCATCTCCATGTACCAATCAACACGGCAATCTCTTTCTGAATTATTTACCCCAATTTTTTGGGGGCTTTTTTTAATCAAAGTATCAATTTCTTATCTCTTCCGTCTTACCTCATAATATGAGAACAAGACGCTGAACGAACTAACTCAGATTGAAAGGACGTTTGAGTTTAGGCGAGGGAGAAATGGATGCAGGCTTGGAATTTCAAATTCTTTTTGCTTGTCAAATTAAAATTTGACAACGTTTTTGTATTTTTTTTACTCTTTTTTAAGTTTTAACTAAATATGTGAGTGTCAAAGAAAACTCTATTTTAACAATTTTTGTAATTTGAAAAGTAAACCAAATCTCACCAATATAATTAATTTGACAAATATTTTCATCCACACAAAATCTAAGATCTAACGCACAAATTTATTCACAATTCAATAAATATAGAAGGATTTATAAATAAAATGTGGATCACGGGTGACGGACCAATGATACGTGACTGGGGCACTCGGCCGAAATTTCCAGTGGTTATGCCCGGTTAAAAGACTAAAATCAAAATTCTCCATTATTACTTTTTCATATTCCAAGTTTTCAATAGCACGCGGATCTCCAAAATCAAATTTTTTGTCTTGGTAAATCTCCCTGTCATGTCAATGGGCATGTGCCCTGTGAGTGGCTATGTCGTTATTAATATGAATGCTTATGAAAGGGCAGTCCGTTAATAAAAATTACAGAGAAAAAAAAAAACTGTGAATTGCCTCGCATGAATCCATGCAGGGGTTAGGGTATGCCTGTTTCTGTTTGCCATGTTAATGAACTGTTCCAGTGTTAATTGCTGGAGAAAAAATCTGTTGGTAACAGCAACTATGAATGACATGCAAAACAGCAACTATGAATGACATGCAAAATTAAAATTCAGAGTGAACTAAACATAAAGCATCCTAAACTAGCAGCAATAGCAATAAATCCACCTTTGTCAATTACCAGCAAAGCAATTTATTTAGGTTTAAGATCATTAATGACATTGTATAACACATCAGTGGACCAAAAACATTAACAATATCCCAACTTCCAAGGATTGAATTTCCCAGAAATTGTACTAGTTTAAAATTAATTGAGCAAGACTCATGCAGCTTAGAATTCCACATAAAATATATAATCAATACTGTTGAAAACGGCTCTTATATAATTAAACCATGTATGAAACCCTGCAACTTTCAACGACAGAGTTGC
Source organism: Pinus taeda (assembly GCA_000404065.3). Classification (NCBI taxonomy): domain Eukaryota; kingdom Viridiplantae; phylum Streptophyta; class Pinopsida; order Pinales; family Pinaceae; genus Pinus; species Pinus taeda. Next base: position 8,069 of record APFE031240022.1, on the reverse strand, counting down.
TGCCGAGTATTATCAATTAATTGTTGTATGAGAAGACTCTGAAAAAACTGGTTTGACTAGTTTCCCCGTTTCTGAGGGTTGTCACCTGGACCCCATCTTCCCATAAATGATACACAGATGATGTGTTGTATAGCTTTACGTAGCAAATTTAGACTCGAGAAAACTTTCAAAGGATAGAGCCGTTTTTATGGAACTTTAACTTGAATATAATGATAAATGGTCGTTTTCGTTTCTTCATTAATATTGTGTTTCGTTTTAGTTTCGTTAATATTGTATTTTCGCTGTGACTATCAGAGATCCCTCCGTTCCTTCTCAGAACAGTACTAACAGATACAGAAGTTGACACTGAAACTCATTGCAGGGGCCGATGGGACCCGGGTTCTCAGCAACCTTTCGTGTCAAATCTCGAAGTATTTATTTATTCACCCCTCTAAAATTGGAGAGCATCACGAAAGCAAGTGGCCTTCGTTCTATTGAATTAGGGCCTAATCAGCATTTCAGTATTGTTTAAGATGCCATTATTGTCCCCTCAGCCGCTATTTTCCATGACACAACTAAATTTCAAACCAAAAAAAAGAAAGAAACCGGAGATGGGGGTGACTGGTGTGGTTCTCATTCACACTCAACCGCGCATGGTGATTGGGAATTTGGGATATTTTGTATGTCAACGGAACCGAACAGGGCTTTATCTAATCCCAACGGACCTTATCTACCACCATGCCTCTTCATAAATGTATAAACCCTTTTCACATTGTTATGGTAGACAGAGGTCTGACCATCTCCATGTTTCCCAATCTCAGAAGAAACTCCATGTTTCCCAATCTCGAAAGTCAAATTATGAAGCAAGACTTTAACTAGTATTTATTTGTATGAAAGTCTAAATTAGAGCACCGATGGACAAATCCCGTCGAGAACCAGACGTCTTGGGTGGTTAATCACCAGATCGACGTCTTGGGTGGTTAATCACCAGATCCTTATAGAAATAAATCTTAACCGCAAAATCTATTATGCGTGAAGTGGATATATGAACTTTGTCAAGGGATCCTATGAACTTTTCTAAATACAACTAAAAGCACCACAGATACATCAATTCAAATTCTTGTTATTAAAAGAATATCAACCTGGATATATCATTTTCACTATTTGAAAAACCAAGGGACATATTTTCAGACCGTAGCTGTCGTTACATGTGATATTGTGAAAAAAATGAAAAAATCGCTTTCCGTACTTACCTCTTGTTTGCTGGTTTTTTGTTTATAGCTCGACATCCACCGTCCACGTCTGAACTCTTCACTGTAATTGGTATCCAAGATCGCTGGCAATCCTTAACAAGGAATCCTCTGAGACTGGAACCTGAGCTTCACCGGAGCCTGGAAGAATACGCACTGCAATCTGCGGCACTAGTGACTAGCAAATTGCAAGATCGTTGGCAATCCTTAACAGGGAAGTTGGAACCCTCCGAGACTGGACCCTGAGCTTCACCAGAGCCTGGAGGAATATGCACTGCAGTGTGGGGCACTAGTGACTAGCAGATTGCAATTTGCAAGTCTCTTATTAAATTTGAGCGGCTATAAGCAGCGCCAAGTGGATGGTAGCTGGATTATTCAATGGTAAGTACCCTGTAGTACTCAGTGGGATGGTGATGCAGTTAAAGCCTTTTATTTTAAACTGCGTGCAACCGCCAGCGTAATGTGTTGTGTACCAGTGCTACAGCAGCATTGCTGGTCCGGTGGTGACGTGGTCCCGTACTCCCATACTCCCAGTGGTGAAGTGGCCCCAGACTCCCATACTCCCATTACAGATATTATAGATTTTTACGTTTTCCTTATGAAATTAGACGTCAAAACTACGGGTTGGAAAGGTATACCACACGTCTAACCCGATGTTGAAGATTTTTTCCCTGCCGTCAAATACGTTCTGAGGTTCGTGTGCTTCATCATTATGGTGGCCACTCCGTCTGTAAGTACAGCAGCTGTTACTTTCTCATGAATGTACATTCCCGTGCTCATGCGTCTGGCCAAATTGGCGGATTGAGTTATCTTCGCACCAGTTTTTCTTCGGATGAATTTGCTTTTAATGGACGTGCTGTGCTGGAGGATGGTCACCAATTCCGATCATCCACGGACCATCACGAGAGAAGGGACGTGGAAGCTCTTCTGTCTTTTAAGAGACCTATCAAATCGGATCCATCTGGAAAGCTGTCCAGCTGGACCGCGGACAACTCACAGAAGGTGTGCTCCTGGCATGGTATTACTTGCAGGCGACACACTAGTAAAAGAGTTGTTGCCATAAATCTTCCTAATTCCGGATTGGAAGGTATCATTTCCCCAGATTTGGGCAACCTCTCCTTATTGCACACGCTGATTCTCTCTGGTAATTATTTTACAGGAGTGATTCCACCGGCATTCGGGCAGCTTAAAGCGCTAAGAATACTTGATCTCAGTTACAATCAGTACCTGGGAGGACCTATTCCAAAAGCACTGTCTAATTGCACACGCCTCAAATGGATCGAGCTTTTAGCAAACAACTTCACAGGGACCATACCAGCAAACTTTGGTCGTCTGATCGAGTTGGAATAGCTCCACTTAGATTCTAATTATCTAGGTGGAAGTATTCCAACTTCTATGAGCAACTGCACATCTCTCAGTGAGTTGTCTATTTCCAGTAACAGTTTCAGTAGTGGTACATTCATTTCCAATTTGCATTTGATGAGAAATCTGTCCTATCTTGACGTGTCAGTGAACAATTTCAGTGGTCACATCCCCAGTTTGCATTTAATGAGAAGCCTATCTTATCTTAACCTATCAGACAACAGTTTCAGTGGTTACATCCCTACAACTATTGGCAATTGTACTCAACTAAGAGTGCTTGCATTGTATGGGAATGGTTTAGATGGGAGAATACCGGATGAATTGGGGTAAGAGTGCTTGCATTGTATGGGAATGGTTTAGATGGGAGAGTACCGGATGAATTGGGGTTGCTGCACAACTTGAGGGTCCTTCGTCTAAGTGGAAACAAATTGTCCGGGAGCATACCATTTCATTTGGGTAACTTGAGCAAGCTTGAGTTCTTGAGTCTGGGTACTAATAAATTGAGCGGTAGCATACCTAAAACTATTACTAAATTGAGCAAGCTTTATTTACTCTATCTTAGGAAAAATGCTTTAGTAGGTAAAATTCCAAAAACTATTGGAAATCTTCACTCTTTGGAAATCATAAATTTACATCTAAATAATTTAACATGACCTATTCCGTATAGTATAGGTCAGCTAAAATCTCTTCAAGTTTTGATTATAGATAATAATAATATTTTGATTATAGAAAATAATAATATTTCTGGGAGTATTCCTAATAGTATTGCTGGTTTGGTTTCACTTAAAATATTAGATTTATCCAAAAATAATCTAGAGGGACCAATTCCTAATGATATTAGTAATTGCACTTTTCTTAGTATTGGCTTAGCTTCCTTTAATAACTTATCAGGAACTATATCCACATCTTTGGCCAATTGTACCAATATCCAACTACTTGATTTAAGTGCAAATAGATTGCTAGGAGAACTTCCTAGTTGCCTTGCATTTTCCGCTAACTTGATCATTTTAAGGATTAGTTATAATAATCTCAATGGTGATATCCCTGAATGGATTACAAATCTCATGAATTTGACTTACGTGGATTTATCCAACAATAAGTTTAGTGGAAGAATACCATTTCATCTTGAGAGACTTAGGGGATTTGCACTTAATATATCTTCACTTGGAGAAAAAAATAGCATCCCTAAGGTAACAACAATTATAAAGACAAAGGATATTAATGTTATTTGAGGAACCATATCAAATAAACACTTTATTTGATTTGTCTAATAATAATCTTACAGGGGAGATACCTACAAGCATAAGAAGCATGAGCACCTTGCGATGACTAAATTTATCTGAGAACCAATTGGAAGGGCCAATACCTACCTCACTTAGTAACATATCTTCTTTGGAGGTGTTGGACTTCGCCAGAAATTACTTGACCGGACTTCGCATTCTCAATGTTTCATCTAATAGCTTATGTGGGTCAATTCCATCGGGAACACAATTTTCAACTTTTGATGTAACTTCATTTCAAAGTAATAAATGTTTATGGGGGTGTCCTATAAATAAATGTAGCAATCAAAAGGAAAAACCTATTCAAGTGGGAAACAATGCTAGTAGTAGTGATCATGTCAAGGTGAAGTGGTTGAGTTCTATGAATAAAAAGATGTCATTGGTAGCATTGGGTACGGGAATGGGGATTGGCTTTGGGGATGTAGTTGTTATGTTCATAGTGTGGGAGAGAGCACGGTATTGGGTGTTAGGTTCAACCCACAAGTCCATTATGGATTGTATAGACTTCCTACATAGTAGAGCATTGTACCTTTTTAAGTTAAAGTATGAATTTAAAAGCCGTGTACTACTATTAGATTGTATGATCCACTCTCCACATAGTTGAGCACTATACCTTTGTACATTATAGTATAAATTGAAAATCCTTGTACTATCATTATTATGATGTATATATTTTGATTTACTATTGCTATTTCTATGATGTATTTGTTGGGAAAAACACTGAGAAAGGGAGGGTGAAACAATATATTAATTTACTTCAAAATTTTCATTTCTTATTTTGCATTCCGTATGCTACTGTCATTTACACAACATGCGTATGTGCATGGCTTCTGTGAAGTAAAACCACATATATTCATCTAACTAACTTTTTGTATGTTCCATCAACTATTCATCTTTAACCAATGCATCATTATGTCATTATTCATTTATTAAGCAAAAACTATGAGCAACAAATAACAGATAGATCATCAACACACATGAGCACTATGATTTTTAGGTGGAAACCCAATGTGGGATAAAACCATTGTTGTCATCGTCTTTGTCTTCTGTTATTATAAAGGAAAAATATTACAATATTGTACTGGTGCAGACTCATACCAATACGAAGGCACCCACTTGTAGAAGGCTACAACCTTCTCTTGTTATCCAACACCCACTCGAAGGGAGCTCCAACCCCCTAATCTCATTTACTGGCTCCTACCAGAAGGGAGCACCTACACCTTGCACAAATTCACCAGCTACTATTGAAAGGAAGCTTTGACTCCCTCATTGAAGGCTCCAATCCTCAGCGCCTCTTATGGACCATGTATCATAATATTTTATTTTGGATCCACCTAATTTAAAGCATCAAACATGTAGGCCACCTTTTATGATATTTTCAAACTGGACCTACTTCTAACATTAAGCTTAATATCAAATAACAATTTTGAAACTAAACAATGAACCAACTCATCAAATCGTAGTACCAACTACAACATTAGAAAACTAATCACTGAATCAAATCATCCAAATGAACTAGATCAATAAATCATATCAATGCACAAGAAATTATCAATATACCAATCCATATACTGTTCATCATCACAGAAATACCATGATGTTCCTACAAACCCTAATCAAACATACAGTATAATGTATACGCTACTTCCCCGAGGCAGAACAACATATGTACGTGATTCCTCTGAAGAATACCCGCGTAGAGATATCAATATACTGACAGCTGAATCTAAATCATTATATTACTGAAATAATCACTAAATCAAATACTGAATCAATCACAGATCACTGATCCAATTACAGATGACAACACAGTAGCATCTTTACTAATCAATATTCCATTCCATAACCAACTAAAACCAACAAGTACTATCAAACACAAATGATCATGATAGAGACTTCATCGATATACAATAATAATCAGAACAAAAGTGATCAAATATCATCAATAGGCCATACTGCAAAACCCCAGCAGATTTACGCCACTTTCATAAAACACATCAGTGTATGTACACACTTTCCATTCACAACATCCGCGTACAGATATGCACATATTGAAAAAACTTTGTAGAATATATACGTGAATACGCGAGAGCAGATCTATGTATGTATGTGACTAACCTGAGTAAAACTATCATACAAATATGAAATCACTGAATTATACTTTTGCTGAGCAACACAACATCTGTTAATCCCAAATTCTCAACATATACACTGTTACAGTAACACATCATTATACCATCATCATAGATATATCAAACCATAAATAGATTAATCAATTTGTATTTATTTCATATCTATCAGATTAGTTCCATCTCCATGTTCCTTGGTGCACACTTGTGTCATATCAAATCATTCATAAATAATTTGTCACTTGCACACTTAACACTTTGATCTCCATCTCCTTATATAACATTAGCCTTAGCTAATACCTTAGGTAAATACCTTGGTTATGTCGTAAGTATTCTTTGATGGGATCGAATAGTTGTTGACACACCGATTACTATGGGCCAATACCATGGTAAAGACCTCTCGTATTCAAATTACCATGGTGTGGATTATGTACGTGATTTTGTTTCTCAATACCTCTATATGTATGTGACCTTACTTCACAGGACCTGCGTGTATTTTCTCAAACTATCTTTACCATCCATCTATAACTGAATTTTCTTTTCTCCGTTCAAACTAGTTGTGACATCTGTATCACTTGGTATAAACATGTTTTTTATCATAATTTTGACATCTTTATCAAGTAGGTTTCCATCAAGGACAACATATTAGCCATAATACCAACAATCTCCCCATTTACACTTGATGGAAATCACTTTGGTGTTTGGTACCACCTGTAAATACCTTTAAGCACATATGTAAAAACACCAAACATTCTACTCCAAACACTAAGATTCTCTCCCCATTTGACATCAAGGGAAAAGGGCTAACCAATGAAGAATGAAGATTTCTCTAGGATCATTATAGATCTGATCAATTGAATATAAAATTTGCATATTAACCATGCTCCCCCTGAGCATATGCTGAAACCTTTGAAGATATACAATAAAATCACAATACTTTATGACTTAATCAAATATGACCTTTCTTATCACCAATGACTCATGATTACATCAATCACCCAACACAGTGCAGTTACATATTTGACTCAACATTACATCAATGTCCCAACATAGTGGGATTACATGACTTGACCCTAATATCCCATACATGGCTGAATTTTAGAATGATTTACAACATGGGTTTTTATATGACCTTTACATCAAGAGACAAATATGTCATTTTTAACCAAAACCAAGAACATTGCTCATGAGGTAGCAAGACCATGATAGTCATTAACAACCATCATACACCATATAGGAACCTGCAACATGAACATTTGATTGCAACAACATATATAGCATCATGAACATCCTAACCATCAATATGCAATATGTAGCTCCAATATGCTTAACTTGTGACTAATAATGCATTGTCTCCTAGCATCAGCAATCAGTTAAAACAACAACATATTAATAAACATCCTCTTGACTTCATGTAACATGTTTTTTCCACATATAGGAAGAGCTATAATCCATAGGCAACAATATCAATCTTTTTCTTCAAGCATCCATCAAAGACAAGGAGAACCTTCAACATCAATGATGATCAATTCATATACTTCATCAAGTGTATCAAGAAGAATTATCACATTATAAACATCTTCACCAAAATGAAACTCAAGTAATCATCCATAATGTAGTGATAACAATTTTTATATGTCTTCTAATCAATGAGAGATGCCAACAACAGTGAGTAAATCAAGGACTCATCGTCATCTACCAATTGCAACATAAGATTGTGCAATCAAGCTTTATTAGTAACTCATGTCCTATATCATCAAAGTCAACATGGTATTTGTAATAAGAGTCACAATCCACAAATATCAAAGGCAAAACATACCTTCCCAAGCATCAACAACATATGTGAGAACCAATAATATCACATAGAACTACGCAACAACATCGTAACAACTTTTCACATGTAGCTGTTGGGTCCCTATAATACTAGTGATTACCCCATTAGTATTGTAGTTGTATTCCTTATTAATATTGTTGTGCCCCTATTGTCCCCATATTGTTATTACTGTGCCCCATAGAATCCCTCTATTGTTATTTTTGTGGCTTTATATTATTATTGTTAGGTCGGCTGG
>APFE031240016.1:67846-97342 GCA_000404065.3 Pinus taeda | reverse complement strand
GATGGGATAAGAGGGATTTAACCTTGAGACAACACACAAACCCTAGCATATTTGCCTACATTAACAACAGCTAAATTCACCATTTCTTTTGCAAATCTTAAAGGAGAAAACCATTAGACATGTCATCATTCACTCATTCCTTGTTATCATGGATGAATTTAGAGCTTACCTGGTCGATTTGGCAGTTGAAAGAGCGATTTCAGTGATTAGACGGTTTTCTGGCAAACCCAGCTCGAGTGGTCGCACCCCAAACTCGAGTGGTCGCACCTTTCTGAGTGGTTGCACCAGTTCTGGAAATGCACGGAGGGAGCAGCGCTGAGTGGTCGCACCCACCCAACTGGTCGCACCTCTATTTCGAGTGGTCGCTCCCCAGGAAATGACCAAAATCGCTGCAAAATCGCCTTCCTTTGCTCTCTCTTGTGTCTTGCAAGTTTGCAAATGCATAATGAGGCCATGAAGAGGGCTTTTTAGTCTTTATAGGTCCAGATTGAAAAAAAAAATTTAAATCATCAAACCCACTTTCTAATGTTGCATGTTTTGATATTCATTTTAACACTGTTTTTTTAAATTTCACTTTGCCTGAAATTGATCTTTTGAGTGTTTTCACTTGGTTCTTTTTGCAGGTCGATTATCTGATGGACTCTGGTGAGGAAACCAGGGTTGTTTCCGGCATTCTGAAGATTTATGAAAATTTTCCTTATTTTTGCAAATTTCACATGACCTTGGGTTTAAAAACAGAGTTTTTAAATCCAAGGTATAAATGAGTTGTAGCTGATGAAAAATATCAATAGAACATAATTACATACCTCCTTCTGGCTTGCTGGGGACTATTAGACTTTTGACTCATGACCTTGCTGTGATTTTGACCGAAACCCTAGACCTAGACTTGGGATTTTAAGACAAAACTGAAACAAGTGTGACACAAGTTTTTTCAAATGATATGACCTGATTCCAGCAAAGCCAAGAAGGGAACAAGACCAGCTCCTCCATCAGTGTTATGGCATGCCTAACGGGATGCAAAACTGATGCTTATGAGACATCTACATATGCATATGCAAAGAGTTGTTGATCACCGATGGAGGGCTCAAGACCGACACTAACACGTTAGATATAGGATTAGGAGGTTTTGATCCTGATTTCTTAAAGTTTCTAAATGGATTTTTGGTTGAAGTTTCAGCTACTTGTTTCTTGATTTCTATCATTTCATTTGACATATTCTTGAGAAATTTTTGGAGACCTTCCATATCATATGGATCTTTAGCCATTTTCCTTTTCGAATCATCTTTGAAGGAGACCTTTTTGGATTTTCTATCTTCAAGAGCAGCTTTCTTTTCTAAGCCGATGATACATTTTTCCACAGCAATTTCCTCTTTCATATTTTCAGCTAGAGTAGTTTTTGCATCTCTATCTACAAAGATAGCTATGTTTGAAGGTAAAGTTGTTATATACCATTCACTTGTAACTTGTTCACTATGTCTAGAGGCAGTCAGAATCTTATTTAAGAGTTTATTAAATCATGACTTGAACTCTTTTATAGGCTCTTTAGACTCTGTTCTAAGATTTACAAGATCATTAATTAATGTTTCCATAGATCTGTCATCATCGTATTTAGTCAAGAACTGTTCTTGAAAAATATTCCAACTAGTAATGGATCCTGATGGTAGGGAAAAGTACCAAGACCCAGTTGATCTTGGTAGGGTATAAGGGAAAACTCTGGCAACCACATCTTCCTTAGTAACTCCTTTTAAGTTGACTGACAACATAAAGTTGTTAATGTGTTCATCTACCTGTATGCCTCAATCTGGATTAAATTTTGGCATCCATTTTTCAGGATGAGCTAGCAATGGGTTCAGCAGTGCAGGCATTGTAACCGCACCAGGATTATTCCATGGATTTTATGCCATTTTCAAGCTAGTACTAGATGATAATGCAAATGAAGTTCCAGATGGTTGGGAAGGAGCAGATATTGAGGTTTGAGAAGGTTGAGAAGCGGATGTTGAAGTTCTAGTTCCCTGTTGAACGACAATCTAGAGTGGAGGAGTGGATGGTTGACTTTGCAATGGAGAAGATGAAATTGATGATGATGATGAGAAGGTTTCATTGTCAGATCCTTCAGTTGTCTTCCTTGCCCTTTTCCTTTTAGGAAAAGGTAACTTAGTAGGTTCAATACCGAGCTTTTCACTCTGAAGTCTGGTGAGGGGGTGAGAAGGAATGAATTGTGAAGTCACACTGCCTTGAGATAGATCTTTTGTGGTGACATTGAGGATCCTTAAAGTTTGTGGATGAGAGAATGTACTTCGGAAGATTCTAGAGTTAATTTATTTGAGATATTTTGGGGTTGAGTAGTGGTAGTTGTCTCCTCCACTTCTCGCTTGAAAACTAGAGTTCCAGCATGCGAGGGAGAAGTCAGAAGTGAGGTGGAGGGATATTTACTCTCATACTGGACTATAGATTTGAGTTCACTCGCCATTCATAGTTCATTCCCTCTTTCTAGCGCCAAAAATGTTTATGCCTCAAAAATCGCAGCATCAACATCGGGCAAAACCACCCGGTCTAGACCTTAAAGGCAGCTCCTTCTCCATTTGGTGTGGTGGCTCCGACTAGATATAATGGGATTAGTTTCCCAATGATTTATAAATGGGATGGATAAGTGATTGATTTTCTAATATGTAATGGGAATTATGGACGATTTATTCTAAAATGCAACAACATAAATAACTAATCTATCCCAGGAAATCATTCTTTTTAGTGTAATTCTTGATGATTCTTATTGATAGATAGGCATATATATGACTCTACTCATAGACAAAAATATTCATTCATATGATAATTAATTTGTTCAAGTAGTTGAACAAAGTAGTAATTAAAACAATATTACACTATTCTTTATATATCATTGACACACATATATATGAAAAATAACAACTCTTAAACATTCAATAGTGGTAAACGAAAGAATTGTTGTGAAAGTGCATACATATATCAATAATAGCAAAATGAATAAACGCTGATTCATATAAAAGGATGAAGCAAAAACATAGATAGTAGTACCATATGTAGTTTGAATCCCCTCTGATATCAATCGCATTCAGATCCCGCCTTTCAACTTGGAGATACTTTTACAAAAAGCAATAGTGCATATCACATAAAAGTACTCTTCATTAAAACTCAGAATTCAGGTCCAGATTTTATAAAAATATATATATCAGAAGCACAGTAGTGCAACTCTCGATCCAAGTCTTAATACAAAATTTGAGGACCTTTTCTAAAAACATGAAAGGGTCTATAAATGCTATCTAAACTAACAAACTATGAAATAAAAATGTTGTGTGCTAGTATAACCAAATCACAAATATATGAAAATCTCCCCGAAATAGGCATGCTTGCAATCAGTCAAAATGGTTCACTATTTCGGCTAACTATCTTGTGGCTTGAGCTGGCATATGGCGAGCATTGGTTATAGTTCTGGAGGATGACTCATGCACGATTGTAACTAGGCAGTATATGTGGCATCAGTAATTTCAAGAATCATGTAACCGATTGCATCAGTGAGGCATTTCATCGTTGTCCTTTGACTATGTGGTTTAACAAGGAAGAACCAAAAGGCTTCCCATGTCAAAGTTTGAATGCCCGCGATCAATCTTTCCCTTTTTCCCAGCTCTTGTTTCCATGTCCGCTCCAATGTTTTCACCGATGGCAGTTTCCCTAAAGAACATTCTGAAATTAAATTTGACAAACAAAGAGTATCATTAGTCAATTCGACCAGGTTACTAATCGTCGATCTACATCTTGATGTCGTCCTTTCTGCTTTCATCAGTTGAGATTTCCACTCAAGGAATAGGATTTCCTTATGCAATTACAGAATTTGTGGTAGATTTGTAGCTTGTCCTTCCTTTGTTTCTTGCCAAGAGAGAAACTATGTTAGTGTTTCATCTGCTTGCTCTAATTTATGTCTTGCATCAACTGATTTATCAATCATAGATGAGGAAATTTCACATAAGGGAGGAACGAGAGAGATATTATGACATAACAAGCTCAACTGATTAGATAGTGCTTTAGTGATCTAGAGAGCCTCTGATTTGAATTCTTCCACTTGAGGAAATTCTTTGAACCTTTCTATTTGCATTGACAGTTGAGTGATCTGTTCTTCTTTTGATTTGCTCAACTATTTGTTCATTGACTTCAACTTGTTTAATGCTTGAGATAGTTCCTTTTGCTTCTGAACTGCATGTTGATCTATCCTCTATTTCTCTTTGAGAAATTGCTCATTTAATTGGTCATTTGACTGCTTCTGTGTTGCTAACTGTTGTTCTAACTTCTCTATCCTCTACTACTTCTCTTGTACTATGTCTCTAACAAGATAATCACTCGATCCTTTTCCTTGAGAAAATTGCTGACTTCTGATGCCTTGTCCATAGTAGCTATTGTGTATGCTCCAGCATACTGAGAGAGTTTAGTGAGATCTTCGGAAGGGTTGACATCCTCTCTCCATACCACATTAGTTATCTCCATCTGTGCAGGCAAAAGAGAAGATTGATCAAGTTTTCTCTTTTTCCTTTGTCTCTTTATTACAACCTTATGCTTAGGGCTGTAGAATACATCCAAGGGTGGTATTTCTTCTACATGTAGAACAATTTCATAGGATGGGTTCTCTGGAATCATTTCTACATCCTTTTGAGTCATGGGTGGGCTGCTAGTTCCTTCAGTCAGAACTGTATTAGTTGTTGTCTTCTATCCAGTTGTCATTTGAGGTGTGCTAAATCCTTGTAGGCTCTCAGTATTACTGATGATTGAGTCAAATTGTAGCCATTCTTTGAGTAGTTTGGGATCAATATGAATGTCTGAATCAATGAGTTCATTTCCTTTTCCCTGTTCCTAATCCTGCTCTAGCGCTTTTTCTTTCTCATAGATCTTTTTCACTACAGGAGTCTTATCAGTAGCTTTCTGTTCAGTTTGACTTGATGGCTGAACTGTAGGGGTTGTGGCTAATAGGTCTAAAGGCAGAGTTTGCAACCTCTAGTCTCTAAGCCTATTGAACATTTTTAACCCTTCATCGATCTTGGCCAATCCTTTAACCTGAAATAATGATTCAGCTGAGGCAAATAAATCATCGAAGTCATCCACTTCATGATCAAATTTAGCAAGTTTGGCTTGAGATGTGACATTATAAGCAACTTGTCTTGGATCATATTTCCTGTTAGGAATTGTGGCAAGATTTAGTATTTGAATCTTTTCTGCCTCTTTCTCTGCATGCTTGTAGTCATGTAAAGTGAAAATGCCACATCGTAAGGAAATATAGGCCACATGTGTTTATTTGAATCCCTAAGGGTTCTGGATGTCCCTTCCACTGTTATTTGATAAGCCAATTCACGAGCTATCAATTTGTCAGGCACATACAGGGGGAGAACATGGGGTTTAGTGAGGCTACCAAAAAGCCTTACATAGGTAAATTTCTCCTCCTTGAACCAACTACCTACTACTGTCAAGTAAATTTCTGCTTCTTAGGAAATCATGGGGGTAGGCTTATTGAAAATAGAATAACATACATGTAAAATAAAACCATTGCAAATTCTATATAGGTGATTTTTTTAGTGTGCCTTCTACAACTGCTTATGATAAATATGAATTGGGTTTAGATCCTGAGCAGTCCACTTCCATCTAAGTACCGGATATTCAGAATTAAAGCAAATAGTATCCATAATATATGCACTGTAATATAAAGGGGAAATGGTCCAGGAAGTTTTATGTGCATTTTTTTTGTACTCTAAAATCGTTGTGGCTAGTTTATCAGACAAAATATTTGCCCAATCCATAACATAAACATTGATTGCAGCTTCCATTAGGGGACCATTTCTATAGTGAATTTGGCAGAATCATGTTGTCCCCATAATCTACATATCATAGCTCCAACATAGCAATAAGGGGAAGCCAATGAGTCAACAAAGTACTTACCTGATGACTCGTGCTTGTGTTTTTTCTGGGAAATGCCTCCATTGCTTTATCGGGGCTGACTCTGAGTCATTTTTCTTTGCAAATGCTTCTAGGAATGCCTTGTTGTATCGCTTCTTGGGTGGAGGTAAATGGTACATTTACCTGAGATCCTCAGGCTGGAATGAGCTGAATATCCTTCCATCTACCGTGGAAAATGTTCTATCTGACACTGGAATTTTATCTACTACCCATCTTACCACATCAGTATATGGCAGGATTTTAGCTCACGATGCTATGCTGTGAAGATAAGAACAAGCCAATTCTTTAAGAGTTCGCTCTGATTTGTGGGTTGAATCGGCTGTGGCTTCCTCTAATAATTTTGCGGGCTCCTCTACTTCTATTAGATTATAAATTCTTTCCCAGCTAGTATTTCCCATACTAAGACACATTGTATCTGAGATTAATCCTTTCTTGCTTGGTTCTGGTTCTTTGGTTGTGGGAGTTGTTGTGGGTAAATGAAATATAGTTAAGGTTTACCATGGATGAAATCTTGTAAAGGATCTGTCCTTAACTGTAATATTAAATAGTCGTTCAAACTACCAATCGTGGTAAATAATACCATAAATGTCCATCTCGTCGATCGTATACCGAATGATTATTTCAAGCGTAATTTAGATTTCACTGATCGGCGATCGGGGATAAATTGCAAATCGGCGATCATGAGTGTCAAAGGGAAGGGCTTTAGCACTTTCAATGAATATCTCTAATTTACCAAAAGGTAATATTATATAATAGAGCGGAGTATAATGCATGCAAACTATTTTAGTGTATGTTTACCTTTCGAGATAAGCCCAATTAATTAATCGCAGTCGAGATTTGGCTTAAGCTTTATCCCCTTGTCATATGACTCCACTGATTGCCGATTTTGATTTACTTTATCGCATCTAGAGTGTTGATTAGGCCTTTTCATATGTCCCTTTATCATTGACACGGTCAATTGCTAATTGTGATTTCTTTATCAGATCAAAGGAGTTGAGGAGGCTTTGTTTTATGTACCTTTGGCATTTGATTTCCCCGATTGTTGATTGTGATTTTCGGGTCGGAGAATTGGATGAGGCTTTGCTTTTATGTGTGTTTCCTTTGTTATTGCGATATGCGATCTCTGATCGCTTTATTGCAAATATAGACTTATTTACAATATTTTTAAAGGAACACTTTGTTTTTTCTTTTTAATTTAAAAGGGCTTTATAAAATGATTCATTTACATCAAGCCTTTTAGTAAGGATTTTTCTTGTGATGAGGTAAATACCATTTATTCACATATCTAACTAAGTTTATTTAAAAGGGACCCATTTCATATTAAGATTTTGTGTAAAGATTTTATGAAATGGGGGGTTGTTGTACAACACAACAATTGGCGATTCACTGGAAGAAACAGTTACCTCTGGGAAAATAATATAATACTTTCACTTTCTTAATTTGAAAACCTTAATAGATAGAGAAAATCTAATATAACTATGTAATCATAAATTTTGAATATAATGAAAATTATTAATGCTATCTCTTTCTAACCTCAAAATTAAATACATTCTAAGTTTTAAGTAAACCTAAATTGGTTGATAATGATAAAACAAAAGACTTGTCCAACTTAGCTTGTATAAAGACTCCTTTGTCATAGGTAGAGCCATTGCTGTCAGTAAGCGTCCATAGTCTTGGCAGGGTTAGCTTTTAACGATTTAATCATTCATTGTTCCATCCATTTCAGAGTATAATTTAAAAGAATGAATCCAAAAGATATGTTTCCACATTTTTTGTATTTCATTTTCTTTTTCCCTTATTTCTTTATTTTGTAAGATAAAAAGTCATTGTCCTGGTTTGGTGGCCAGCTGTTGACAATGCCATTCACTGGTTGTAATTTAACTAAACAAAATGGCTCGTGATGAGACCCCTTGTCTTATAATTATAAGCCATTACCCTGTTTTGGTATGCATTGTTGGTAATGTCAGTTGAACTAGTCCCCTATACACATGGTAAGCAGGCTAGTTTATCAAACAAAATATTTTCCCAATCCATAACATAACCATTGATTGCAGTTTCCATTAGGGGGACCATTTCTGTAGTGAATTTTCCAGAATCATGTTGTCTCCATAATCATATCATAGCTCCAGCATAGCAATAAGGGGAAGTCAATGAGTCAACAGAGTACTTACCCAGTGACTCTTGTTTGTGTTTTTCTGGGAAATGCCTCCATTGTTTTATCAGGGCTGACTCTGAGTCATTTTCCTTTAAAAATGTTTCTAGTAACGCCTTGTTGTATTGCTTCTCGGGTGGAGGTAAATGGTACATTTTCTTGAGATCCTCAAGCTGGAATGAGCCGAATATCCTTCCCTCTATCGTGGAAAATGTTCTATCTGACACTGGAATTTTCTCTACTGCCCATCTTACCACATCAGTATATGGCAGGATTTTAGCTCGCACTGCTATCCTATGAAGATAAGAACAAGCCAATTCTTTAAGAGTTCCTTATGATTTTTTGGTTGAATCGGCTGTGGATTCCTCTAATAATTCTTCAAGCTCCTCTACTTCTATTAGATTATAAATGCTTTCCCAGCTAGTATTTCCCAGACCAAGACACGTTGTATTTGAGATTAATCCTTTCTTGCTTGGTTCTAGTTCTTTGGTTGTGGGAGTTGTTGTGGACTTCTTTGATTTCTTCCCCATTTTCTCTAGATTTTTGAGTTCAGAGGGATTCTGCACAAATAGTTGCAAAGCATAATACAGAGATAGCACTGCTGCAAGCCAATATGACAATGAATAGAATTACATTGATTGGCATATCATAAATGAAATATAGTTAAGGTTTACCATGGATGAAATCTTTTAAAGGATCTATCCTTAACTGTAATATAAAATAGCCATTCAAACTGCCAATCATGGTAAATAATACCATAAATGCCCATCTCGTCGATCGTATACCGAATGATTATTTCAAGCATGCTTTAGATTTCATTGATCGGCGATTGGCGATAAATCGCAAATCGGAAATCAGGAGTGCCAAAGGGAAGGGCTTTAGCACTTTCAATGAATATCTCTGATTTACTAAAATGTAATATTATATAATAGGGCAAAGTATAATGCATGCAAACTTTTTTAGTGTATGTTTACCTTTCGAGATGCACGCCCAATAAAATTATCGTAGTCGGGATTTGGATTAAGCTTTATCCCCTTTTCATATGACTCTGCCAATTGCCAATTGCGATTTACTTTATCTCATCGGGAGTTTTGATTAGGCCTTTTCATATGTCCCTTTATCATTGACACGGCCGATTGTTGATTCCGATTTCTTTATCGAATCAGAGGACTTGAGGAGGCTTTGTTTTATGTACCTTTGGCATTTGATTTCCTCGATTGCAGATGCTGATTTTTGGATTGGAGAATTGGATGAGTTTTTTCTTTTATGTGTGTTTCCTTTGTTATTGCGATATGCGATCTCCAATCACTTTATCGCAAATATAAACTTATTTACAATATTTTTAAAGGAACACTTTGATTTTTTATTTAAAAAGGCTTTATAAAATGATTCATTTACATTGGGCCTTTTAGTAAGGATTTTTCTTGTGATGAGGTAAATACCATTTTATTCACATATCTAACTATGTTTATTTAAAAGGGACCCATTTCATATTAAGATTTTGTGTAAAGGTTTTATGAAATGGGGGTTGTTGTACAGCACAACAGGACCGAAAACCATCACGCCCAAAACCATGTGTGAAATTCATGCACGAAACCATAGGTAATATAGGGTCTGACCCCGTGAAGGGGAGACCCCTGCATACCCCCTGATACGGGGGCTACCATCCCCCCTGGGACCCCCCCGCTATTCGTGGAAAGAATATAACACAAATCAATAGATATAAGAAAGGAAGAAAGAGGTATTATTGATGATTGAAGAACTGAATGAAGTTGCATTAATATGATCAAATTTGGATGAGTTGTTTATTGTTTTGAGCTTGTGGATCCAGTTTGAAAGATTTTGAAATTTAGTGGTCCAGTTTTTTTTTTTTGAAGGAGGTGGATGCATCCATCAGAGGTTGGTGCTAGAATCATGTTGGAGCCTATAATATTTTATAGGTTGGTGCCTCAACAAGGTTGGAGGCTACAACAAGTTGGTGCTTTCATATCATCGGGGGTTTGTGGTTGCAAACAAATTTTGGGGGTTGGTGCCTGCAAATTAATGTAATTAAAGATTGAAGAATATTAGAAAATTTTGTGGTTTTCTCCTTCAAGGGTTTCCACATACATTTGGTGTTCTTATGTGTTGATGTGATGAATGTATTTATTGATGCACTATCATGTTTTTAGTTATGATCAATAGTAATCTTTTTTAAGTTGGTTAAATTAGCCATTACACTAATTCACCCCCCCTTAGTGTAATTATAATTCTAACAATTGGTATTAGAGAAGGTTCCTTCAGGAATAGTTAATCATTGGAAGGTTGATCGTAGGGAACATGGCCAATATCAGATCTTACAGTAAGCCTCCTCAGTTTGATGAAACAAACCATTTTTTTTTGGAAAATAAGACTGGAAACATACATAGTGTACTTGGGTATTGATGCATGGGTGGTTGTTGAGAATGGTTTCCAATCACCCAGAACTCCTCCCTTTGATGCAACTGGTAAAGCTATCTATGCATCCAATGCAATGGCCAAAAATGCCATCTTAGATGGTTTATCATATACTAAATTTGTCAAAGTATTGCATTGTAAGTAAGCCAATGAATTGTGGGACAAACTCAAAAGTTGTTATGAAGGGGATAACAAAATAAAGGGGGCAAAGCTGCAAACTTATAGAGGTCAGTTTGAAAGTTTGAAAATGGAAGAATATGAAAATATTGTTTCCTATTTCCTTTGAGTAGATTATATTGTCAACATGATCAGAGGTCTCGATGAAGAAGTCAAGGAAATTGATATTGTTCGTAAAATTTTGAGATCACTTCCTTCAAGGTTCAATCCTAAATTATCAACCATTGAAGACCTATCTAAAATTCAAAAGTTAAAAATGGAATCCCTTTATGGAAATCTTACTTCATATGAACTAAAGACCAAAAAGGAGAAGGCAATATCTAGATAAACCATATTCAAAGAAACCAAGGAAGGAAGCAAGCATGGGACTCAAGAAGACTCTTGTCATGAACCAAATGAAGAGGAAGCCAAATTTGTAAGGAATCTGAAGAAGGGAACTAGAAATTTCAAAGGTAAGCTTTCATTTAAATGTTCTAGATTTGGAAAAGTAAACGATAGCGATGAAGTAAAATTTAAATCTAATGATTACAAAAGAAGACAAAATTCCAAAAGGAGAAGCTTGTACTCAAAAGAAGACAATGATTATGGAAGAAATAAAGGAATGTATGATGATAAAATAGGAGAAATATTTTTCATAAATGAAGAAGAGATTGAGGCAGAAGTAAACTTTAAAGGATAACTAATAATCACCTTGGAAGAAATAAGATCTCTAAGAAATAAGGTGGATCAACTAGAACAACAATTGCAAGAATATAAAGATATAGAGTGTGATGTAGATTCTGTTGTCTCTCTCAAAATTTAACTGAAAGAAACTAAGGAGATAAAGGATATTTAGTCAAAGAAGTTAACAAAAAAGGAAGAATGCTATGAAATACTGGAAGAAGAAATTTTTCATTTGAGAGAAGAATTAGAAAAGACCTCATATCAGATTAGTTGAATCTTGATGCTCCTTAAAGGTCCTAATTCATTAGATCACATTATCAGCCTACATATATTCCCTCATCAAAACATGCCTCTATTGTTAGGAAGATCACAAGACATCCAAATATGAAGCTACCTCAAGGACACCAATTGGAGAAAAAATTAAGAGTTGTGTGGATACTTTCGTAGGATCCAACAACACCACAATTTAATATTCCAATCAAGGGATCAACCTAAGCACATTCACTTCAACATCTTACGTGACATTCATAAAGGAACTAGGAATCAACAAGATATAACTAGCCCAAGCAAGGAAAGAAATCAGGATGAGGGTATAAGGAAAACTATAACATAAAATATTGTCTAGGAATCTACAAAAAACAATGGA
The DNA here is from genome assembly GCA_000404065.3 of Pinus taeda. Lineage (NCBI taxonomy): Eukaryota > Viridiplantae > Streptophyta > Pinopsida > Pinales > Pinaceae > Pinus > Pinus taeda. The sequence goes on along the minus strand of APFE031240016.1, from coordinate 85,298 downwards.
ATAGAAGTCAAATATCAAAAAAGAGATGAATCTCTTCCAAGGAACAAGTTCAGAAGAAACACTTCATCAAGGGAACTCCATTCATCCAGGTATCAAAATATTTTTTTTGGTCATTTTTTATCATGCACAATATTTGGACATAAAGAAAGGTATTGCAGAACCTATGCTATGAACTATAATATCAATCATAGAGGATATTACCCCACTTTCAGTAAAAAATACATGGGCAGTCATTTAAGAAATTATAACAATAAGCCATATGGACCATTCCTGCAAATATTCAAGCCCGATATAGAATGCTATAAATTCCAAAATGAAGGACATGTAGCCCATGATTGCAAGATTAGCTTGAGATGGATCATGGAAGAAGGTTTCTTTGCTTACCCAAGAGAGATCACTAGAGTATGGAGAAGGAAACATGAAGAACCAAGGATAAATCTGATCACTCAGATCTAATCCACTACTAAAATAATTTTCAAGGATATGGTGATTGAAATGAAAATTGAAGAATCAAGCTCATGCAAGATAGATGCAAAAAGATGGGAAACCAGGAATAGGGGGAGAAACTATCAACACGAGAATTTGAGAAATTTAGGAAAGTTGTATTGATATTGAGGCTCTTGTATTGGATAAAGGTTTTGTGCAAGTGCTATCTCAAATTTAAAAGGATTATAGATAGGAGGAGTATGACAATAGCCACATGACAAGAAGAATCCACATGAGGAGCAAGTCCATAGGTGAATACAGGAAAAAATTGTAGCATTGGCCCAAGAGTAAGTAGTCACTAGATAAGAAAACATCTTCAGTGGGTCCCTTTGCCATTGATATCAAAAGGGGAGAGAAAGAAGAAATTGAAAAATGGCATAGAAAGCAGAATATTATAGACCAACAACTTGATATGGGGAGTTTAGTTCATTTCCATTAATGACCATCAATGTATGGTGGTGTTGCCATCAATTAGAAAGGGGGGGATTGTTGGGCATAGTGTTGTCATTAATGACAACCAATTTCATGTCACTGTGTCAAAGAAGGTATATTATTTTGGATGTCAAAGAAAGGGAACTATTGGGAATTATGCTTTCATGTCAAATAAAGTACAATTTCATGTTAAAGGAAATAAAACATCATGTCAAAGGAAATAGTCAATGTCATGTCAAAGAACATAAAATGTTTTGGATGTCAAAGGAATGAAATTGTTGGGCATAGTGTTGTGATGTCAAGAAGATATGATGGCATGAATATTATTGAGGTTTTGTTTAAGTTGTGATGATAAAATGTGTATATAGATGGTCTATTTGGATAGTTTTCTCAAATACCTTTCCAACGGTGTACTACACTTGGTAAAACTCCATGATGAGAAGATAAGCAAGTTTGAAAATAACATTGGAAAAAGTGATAAAAAACACCAAATTCATTAAAGTTCGTGCATATTCAGGGGTGGGTATATGCACCCATATGCAATAAAAAAAAATTCCTCACAAACTTGTGTGATGTTTAATGGAATTATATTTAATGTAAGTTCGGGAAAATCCAATACATATGGATAATTTTTGGTGGATGAATGGTGGATCACATGCAAACTTGTACGCCATTTAACAGAGGTGGCCCCATCGATTAATTCCACATAAATCTTCTCCAACTAGTGAAATGGTGACACGTGGTAGGTGTCAGATGGACCCCCTAGTTGGATGCCAAGTGGAACTCCCAACACAGGTGATTGATGATGTGGCCCCATGATATGGATGCACAGGTAGCAACACTGGATTAGTCATAGGTGGTAACATTATATTGGCACACGGGTGATGATGTGGATGTACATGGCATGATAGTATAATGGATGATGTGGAAACATGACATGGTGGCACGTGACATGTCTAATCAAAATTTTTGGATGGCTCATAGGGCATAATCTAGGTGACACATTTCACCACTTAGAGAGTGTCGTGTGGCATTGATGACGTCAACACAAGTTTTATAATGGACCCCTAAGGACTAGGTCACATAGTGTGGTCATATGAAAAGTCTAAGGTCAAACCTATTACCCACCACTTATGGGTTACACCCATAGGATCATTTTTCTCCTATATTGTCTTCATTCAGTAGCCAACAACCCATTACAATTGCTAGATAGCTCGATGTGCCACCATCTCCACCACTTGAGCTGACTATTATGTACTCTCTCCCATTTGTTATGATCGTATGTTTGAAGGTGGGCCTTCCAACCCCAAAGGTATTGATTTCATTATGTAATTGGGTATTTTTTCTTACTTATTATGGACACGTTTAGACATGTATTGCTGGGGTGATTTGACATAAATAATGGGCTTAGTATGTACTCATGTTCCCTTGTTTAATTTAATGGTTAGTCTTGTATCCTAGTCCTGTGGGATCTTCTTTATTGGCTACTAGATTTAGAATTGGCACTACATGGGGAATCCCAATTTTGGTTGCACAATCTCGCTTCTCGACACCACATACATCACTCCCCTCCACTCATTATAGCCCCTTTCAACATATTTCTCATTTGAATCCACATTTTTCCATTGGGTCCACAAGCAGTTAGCATCCCCCTCCCATTTTCCACACTTTGGTTCGGGCCTAGAACGATGCCCCGCAGGTTGACACAACTAAAAATAAAGTAAAGAGCACAAATTAGCCACTATTAATAGGAAATGTACCATAAATGAAAAAGATGATTAGGACATACAAATCTAGCACGTGGGCAAAAGCCAACATGAGCTCTACCCCCTATCATTATGGCCATCACCCTGGTTCCTAGGGCCTATATATGAGCCCCCTGCATCATTAAGGAACCCATGATTGTCCCAACCCCTAGTGGGCGATGAATTGCCCAACCCTAAGGGTGTAATCACTACTATATCTCACACATCATGCTCTCAATTCCTTGAGCCACGAGAAGTCAAAGGAAATAAAAATCAATAAAAGACAAAAGGAATAAGGATAAGGGTGAAAAAACAAAGGTTGGGGTAAATCATGTACCATGATTTGTCTCTCCTACATCTATACACCCAAGTGTAGGATTCCATTCTCATAGCTACCCTTGTACCATGGCATGTGGCTTGGAGTCTCCCCATGATGCCCCAATCTGTTCCATCATTATGTCACATGACACTTTCCATTTGAAGGATGTACCATGGACCTTCATTCCTTTAGATTCTGAAACCACATAATAGGGTCCTCGATTAACCTCTTTCTTGTAGCTAGGAACACCTGTACATTCTAAAGCCAATTATGGAAGGGCGTGCCACTAGGAAATGCCCCCTTGGTTTCGTGATTTATAAGCTCATTTACTCAATTGCACTAATGAATTGTTGTGTTAGAAGGTGAGGAGATGCATTATATATTATACAAGATTGTAGGTGGGTCTTCATCTTGGGGTTTGGTCTCCCTATACAGGGTCCAAGTCCTCCAAAGGGTCATATTGGCATTTGTAGGGCATGCATTGTGAGCCATGGGCCTCCACTATAGTAGAGAGCAGATTGCCATGCCATGGGATCCTTTCGCACCATTCATTGCTCACTCTTATTCCACTTATTTGATGATGATGATGCACTTAGATCACCTTGCCCAACTGGCTACACTTGCAACACACACTTGGCAGTTGATTTAGGGCCGATATGGATTTTTTTTCTCACTATGGGAGACAAGGAGAGCTTGCATCATTGTTCCAACCCTTGTAGATGGGATGCATGCTTGTTCGATTCAATTGGAGACTCTTGGGGATGTTTTTGTTCCCCTACAACCACTTGGGAGAAAAATAGGTCATTTTCTTGGAGATAAAGAGGCCAACCCACTCATCATTGTTATTAGAGCCCTCCTATTCATTATGGCACATGAGGGACTTCACTAGGCCTTCCAACAACCCTCCTAGCTATTGTATTACCATTTCGGCGATCTTAAGAAGATTACTTATCATATTATGGAGTTATTTGGTGAGATTGTCACTAATTAGGGTGTTATTTTGCACATTAGAGACATTTTGGGGTTTTTTAGGCAAATTTGACCCATTCGAATTGTTAGAGGCTCATATAAATACAAGTGAGGCCTCCTTTGTTATGATCATCACCATTTTCACTAGCTCTTCTTGAGAATTTCGACTTGCAATTTGTGGTGTGATTTAGATAGAATAAATGTATTTTGACATTTGTATATCTTCACTATCTTTTCTTGGAGCATCTTATTACAATATTGTGGATGTATATATTCTTCATTATCTTGTAAGTTCCTTTTTAATGCTATATTTCTAAACTAATGATTGTCTAATGCATGGAATTCATTTCTTATGGTTATTATTGTGCCCTGATTCATGGGAAATTGTTTTAGGCCTTGAAACTATTGGAAAAAAATTCATGTGTTTCTCATGAAGATAATGAATGAGTGAATGTTCCTAGGGGATTATTTGAATCCTTGAAAATATATAATATTTTCCATCGAAGTACATATGTTTAAAGTTTTCATGTAGTTGCATCCCTAAATAGTGAAGTTGTTGCTTTAGGCATCCTTGAAGAGTGAGAGTGACAAAGTTGGGATCATTTTGACTCCAATCCTCCAAATATCTAGGAATTGGTCTTAAATCCTAGTTTAATCACCCTAAAACCCTTTTCTTGCCTATTCCCCTCTTTCTTCCCTAACCCTAGACGACCTAGCTATGGCATCTAGAAAAATGCAAATAAGCCATCATCTTGCTTAGTGAGTTGGATAGGAAATACGATCGGGTGTCCTCCACATGCCCTCCAAATTTTAAGCCAATCCCATGGTCAATTTGTGAGATACACCAAGCCCTAGCTCCAAAATCATTTGGTTTATGGTCCTTCTAGGTTAGTGGCCTTCAAAGGGATCTATTTTGCTAGAAAATTCAAAGGAATTTCACTTGTTGTTGATCCCTTCTCCCCCCTTTGCTTTACCTATATTCTTAGTTGAAGAGTGCATCTTAAACCCTAGGTCTTGTTTAGATGCCCTTGGGATTTTTGTGGTCCCATACTTCCACCATTCCTTATCTCATAAGGCCAATTAAGAGCCATATTTCTTTAGGAATATTAGGTATAGGGAATCCATCATCAATGAATACCTCTAATCCCTAGGTATAAGCCTCCTTTGATCCTTTCTTAGAGAGCCCCACACCTTGCTTCTAAAGAAAGAAAACCCTATTATTTGAGTCTCTCTTGTGAATGGGCTTTGGTAATCACTACTTATATTATCATTGAATCATAATTCCTAGTTATTTACTTATACTGAGACTCCTCCCATTGGTGAAAATCTATAAATAGCAGGGGGCATCAACTGAGGTGACAGTGGGTCCTTGTCCCATTGTTGCCACTTGATCTAGTAGTAGTCTCTTAGGAACCCCTCCTAGGGACCCTCAAAAATTGAGTGGTAACAAGTCATGTATCATCATTGACCCTGCATATGTATAAATATATGATCCGATGACATCGATTCATGTGTGTTTGGAGTAGTGTTTTTTAGAAAGAAAAGGGTGTGCCCTCATGGTTTTAATGAGGCGTTACAGTCCTAGGCTGCAAGCAGTCACGAGATCAAGTCTGGCTTGGGTTGGCATTGTTGTTTGGAACTGTTGTGGTTTGACATGGCTCTCTATTTTAAGGTCTATTTTATGGTGGGTGTAGTTTTGGTTTGACTTAGCTAGTGCATTTTTTTCTAACATGGTTGTCTGATGTAGCTGGAATATTTCTATCTCACATGGTTGGCATTTTTGTGGTTTGAACTGGCTTTGTATTATGAGGTTTGATGTGGTTTGTAACACCCTCCCACATTTACCCAAGATAACTAATCCACTGGGGTAAACATGTGACACAAAGTTACTATGATATGAATCAACTCCCCATGTACAGTTAAGGAAGTGGAATCAACATGAGAAGACTAATCTAACCTTCCTCAGAAGCTACAAAACCTTCAGGAGCCAACCAACACCTTCGGTGTCCAACCCTTGAGAGAACTTGTTTTTTCATAGACCTAGAGCCTTTGTCCATCCCATGAAAAGGAATTCATGCGACTGGGACCCTCCAATCACTCCCATAACAAGGCATCCATGCAACTATGGCATTTTTTAGGTTGTTTAGTGCCAACAACCCTATATTCTATACCACTTTTTGAGGGCCAGAACTCATGCCACTACCCAGAACTTCATGAAACTTACAGAAATGATAAATAACATTGAAATGATGTTATTAATGCAAATATTTGAACAAGGACTTGATCTGGCCCCTACTAGCCATGACATGCATTTCACCCAACATATCATAAACAAGTAATCTAGAGGTCACAACAGCATATCTAAGCATAGGGATCTCATACTTATCTGAGAATTATCAAAGAGGATTGATATCTCCTCACAATAGTTGCATTGTTATCTAGTAGGTCATTCATTCATTAAAATTTCATTTACTAACCAAAAAATTTTAAGAGACATACATCATAGCTATCATAAAACATGCTTATAACCAACAAATAACCAGAGATATATCAATGAGGAAACAACCATTAAAGTCACATAATGGTAAGAAAATTTATTCATAAAATACCAAAGGAAAAGGATCTCTTATTAACATATGCAAATCTAACCAAGTCAGGGACTTCCACATACCACTCGACCATATATTTGGCTAAACCAAATCTCTCTTTCATCCAATCACCCCCACACCATATTCCAAGCATGAATGTGGGATCCAATGAAACAAATCAAACAAAACAAAACTAGGGCTTCCAGAGGCCAAGCCAACCCAACTCTCAACCACTGATTCCACCTCATGGTTGGGCATCACTAACCATCACCAGATTGGTCTCTATCCAAGTTGTCCAAGGCTCCAGAGTGTTTGTTCCAACTAAGGCTTCTAAGACTAGTAATTCAACCCATAGCTGCTACCAGGCTCCAAAGCGTTTGTCCAACCAGGGATTCTAGGACTAGTAATTCAATCCACCAAGGGCTCCAAAGCATTTGTCCAACCAAGGCTTCTAGGACTAGTAACTCAACCCAAGTTGTTATAGGGCTTCTAGAGAATTTGTCCAACCAAGGCTCCAGGAGCTAATAATTCAACCCATAACCAAAGGAACATGAGCACCAACCCAAAAACAAGAGGGAATAAACCCGCAACACCATGGCTATCCAGGAAATGGAAAGGCTAGGATAAAACATTATCAATCCAATCAATCCTCCATGCGAATGAAATATCATAACAAAGGAACCACATGCATGTGTCATGTAGGCCAAAACTAGCAAGGAAATCATGCATGCAACTTGGTACCTGCAAGAAAAACTTGTTGTAGCTTCTGATCCTGATGTCGTCTTGTGCCTTCCTGCTCTTCCTTTTCCTTCTTTCTCCAAATCCCAAGTATGCCACACTCCTCCAAGAGTGCTCCAAGAAAAATCCAAGTGTCCAAGAGCATGAGAGAGAGGGAGAGTAGAAAATGAGAGCTCCAAAACTAAACTGACAAAAAGTTGAAGTAAAAAAAGCTACAAACTAATCCTTAAAATCCTTTTTATTAATGAGGCCTCTCTTTTCTTCATTTTCCATTCTTTTCCTTCATTTTCCTTCTCACATGCAACATGTGACCTTTCACATCCCTTTTCTCCTATTTTCCAATTTTTTCATAAATAAAATGCCAATAAATGTCTAATGCCTTTCCAAAACCTTTACCATTTCCTTTGCCAATTTCCATAGCCATTAATTAATAATAAGTGATCCCCATCACTATGTTTTTGCCCAACATTCAACTTGGAATACGTGTCCCATGAACTTGGTTATTATTTGCCTTTATTAGCTTTTTTACATGGATTCTTGACCAAGGTTGTTACGGAACCCTCCCCCTTGGGGGAAAACCATCATCGATGTTTAATGACACCTACAACCAACAAGGTTGCTAAAAATAAAAACATACTGCCCATGGAGCTTTATAAAATAGCTCATTATTGTATTTACAATGATCATTCTGGTGGAATTAAACCAACATGAGAAACCTAACAACATGACAACCATAATGACATGACACCCATACTGCTTATTAGAGATTTATAACATAGCTCATGGCAGTATTTACATCCATATACATATATACACATATACCAAAACATCACAGAAAAACATATTCCAAAGCATTCACTCCACTAGTGAATAGAGAAGGATTCCACTGCACTTTAACCTGCTTGATTGCTCAGTTCCGGAGCATGAGCATATTTCTCTACAAAATGCACTGAGATTTTGGTTGGAATTCTATTTTTGGCTCCGTCTGAAATACATACTAGTGAATCACATGATCAACATATTTAACATACTTCTTAAGCAATGACACATGGAAAACATCATGGACTTTCAATGTCGAAGGCAATGCAAGTCAATTGGCTACTCGTCCAATCCTCTTCAGGATCTTGTAAGCTCCACAAAAATGAGGTGTTAGCTAGGCACATGATCAAATCCTCAAGGAGCTCTTCTTGGGCTTTATGCACAAGTAAACATGTTCCCCATCCTGAAACTCCTTAAACATATTATTCTGATTTGCATTATTTGTTTGTCTGCCATGTGTTGCCTTCATATTCTTCTATATTACCTGCATTTCCAGTTCCATCTCTGCAAACATATCCATCCCTATCAACACCCTATTAACTAGATCACTCCAGCTGATGGAAGTATTACAATTTCTTCCATATAGTGCCTTGAATGGACTCATCCTTAGTGACTCTTGATACCCATTGTTGTAAGCAAACTCAATTAGTGGAAGATACTCTTCCCACCTATGTTGTTGATGCATCACATACATCCTCAATGTGTCCTATAAAATTCTATTGACCCTCTCTATATGTCCATTTATCTATGGATGATAAGATGTACTAAAGGCCAACTCTATACCTAAACCTCCAAATTACTCTTTCCAAAATCTAGAAGTGAACTTAGCATCCCTGTTTTACATAATCTTCTTCAGAACACCATGAAACCTCACTATCTCTTTGATGAAGACTTGCGCTACATCATTAGTTGAATAAGTAGACTTCACTAGAATGAAGTGAGCTACCTTTGTCAACTTGTCAACCAAAACCATGATAGAATCCTGTTGTCTAGATGTCCTCAACAAACCTATAATGAATCCCATTGAAATGACCTCCCATTTCCACTTTGGAATCAGAATCGACTGTAGTAATCCACTTGGATGCTTACACTCTACGTTTACCTGTTGAAAATATAATCATCTAGCCACAAATATTGTCACTTCCTTTTTCAAATTCGGCTAATAGTAGAACTTCTTCACCACTGTTAATGTCTTTTGATATCTTGGGTGATCGGAATGTGACTTAGCATGAAATTATCTCAAGATAGGCTTCATGAGCTCATTGTTGTCCAACACTATATCTTATCCCTAAATCTAACCAAACCATCTATTGTGAGATGATAGTCCACATCCTAATCACCTGTACCCTGTTGTAGCCAACGAATAATCTCCATGTACCTGTCATCCTCTTGTCCTTCCTGTAAAATCTGATCTTGTAAATCTTTCCCTTAGGAGTTCATAGCTGCTATATGATTTACTTGTAATCTCTTTCTAAGAACATATGTAACCATGTTCTCTTTCCCCTTGATGTACCTTATCACAAAGTCAAACTCACTAATTATGGCCAACCATCTAGTTTGTCTAGCATTCATGTTTGATTGGTCAAATAGATACCTCAATCCACTTTGATCACTCATCAATACAAATCTCCTACCAAGAAGATAATGTCTACACATCTTCAATGCATGGATGATCACAGCCAACTCAAGATCATATGTTAGATAATTTTCCTTGTTCTCATTTGGTTTATTTGATTCATAGCATACTACCTATCCTTCTTGCATAAGGACTCCACCAAGTCCTTTCTTGCAAGTATTTGTACATAGCACAAACACTTTGTCTAGATCTGCAATCTTTAGAACTGGAGCATTTGTCAATAATTGCTTCAATTGCTCGAATGGCTGCAGATTCCTCTATCCATTAAAATTTCTTACCTTTCCTTTGCAACGATGTAATAGGATAAGAAATTTGTGAGAAGTTCCTAATGAACTTCCTGTAATAACCTACTAGCCCCATAAATGATCTTACCTCATCCCCATTTCTAGGAGCTTCCCACTCCATGATAACCCTTATCTTTTTCAGATCCACTATTATGCGTTCCTTGGAAACCACATGTACCAAGTAATGTACCTTTGTCTGAAACAAATTTCATTTTCTAAGCTTGGCATAAAATTGATGTTCTTTTAGAAATATCAACATTGTTGCTATGTGTACGGCATGCTCTTCCTCATTCTTGGAATATATTAGTATATCATCAATGAATACAATAAAAAAAATTTCCTGGATAAGGACACAATACACTATTCATCAAGCACATAAAAGTAGTTGGAGCATTAGTCAAAACAAATGGAACTACAATAAACTCATAATTCCCATACCTAGTCTAGAAAGCAGTCTTGTATATTTCCTCTTCCTTAATGTGTGCCCGATGGTATCCTGATCTCAGATCAATCTTCAAGAACACTATTTCTCCCTTCAACTACTCAAACAAATCATTAATCCTTAGGAATGGATACTTGTTCTTGATGGTAACTTTTTTCAACTGCCTGTAATCAATGCATAACCTGAGAGTACCATCCTTCTTCTTCACAAACAACATTGGTGCACCCCAAGGCGATACACTTGGCCTAATATCTCTTTTCAAGCATTTCCTTCAACTGCAACTTTAATTCCATTAACTCTGGTGTGCTCATCCTATATGGTGCCCTTGACGCTGGTGTTTCCACTGGTACCAACTCAATAGAAAAATCCACTTCCTTCTGAGGCAGAAACTTTGAAATTTATGTTGGAAATACATTCTGAAACTGTTGCAATATCTAGTACCTCTTCATAACATATGCATCCTCAACATCCTTACCTTTATCACTATAAATATGCACTATGAATAACACACACCCTTTCATGCAACTATGATTTTCCTACATAGTTGTCACCATTCAAACTGATGTTGCCTTCTTCTTACCCTGCAAGACTCTTTGTTCCCCATTTTCATCCACACACTCAATAGCCTTGTCATAGAAATCCACCTTGGTCCTATCAAGATATAGCCAATCCATACCCAAAATCATACTTTATGATCCCAATGGAAGTACATTCATATGTGCTGATGTATGCATACCATTCAACTCAAATGCACAATCTCTTACCCAATGATGAACTCTCTTCTTTGTACCTATAACCAACTGCACTAACCAATATTTTGCATGCACTTCTTTATTCAAACCACACTTATCCACCAAGTTAGGATTAACATAACTATAATTAGATCCAAGGTCAATCAAAATTGAAACAACTTGATCACAAAGCTTACCGTTCATCTCAATAATAGATGCTTGTTCATCTACCTACCTATTATCTAGCATTGCATAAATTTGAGGAATACTATATCTCACATCCCCCACTATCTATGTTTCCCAAGTAGTATAAATTTGTGGTCTACCACCCTGATGCTGTGGACAATCTCTTTTGTGATGCTCTCTTCCACAAGTCCAACACTGTAAAGGTTTCCTACCATCCCCCTTGTTCTGCTCCTCAGACTAAAATCCATGTCCTCTATCAGATGCATTGAACTTCTTAGGTGGTCTTGCATTCTCTTTGTGACCTGTGTCCTGAGGTGTCATTCGCTTCTTATCCCATTTTCCTTTATTCTTATCATTACTTTTCCAGTCTTTCTTAGTCGTAGATATGTGATTTTATTTCATGTAACAATGCTTTAGCTTCCTGATGGAGTTCTCCAATGATATAGGCTCATCAAAATCAATCATGTCCTTGAATGCTACTGGAAACCCACTCATGAATCTCAAAATCTTGGCCTTCTCCTCCTTGAGGTAAGGCACATAGCTCAATAACTCCAAGAGCCTGCTAATGTACTCCTCATCGGTCATAGATCCCATATTCAACTCATAGAAATAATTTTCCCTATCATCATAGTATCTCTCTAATAAATACTTCTTCCTCAAAAGTCTCTTGAACTCACTCCAAGTCAACTCCTCTTCTCGAATTCCCCTGACATTCTTTACATCATCCCAGCAGATGTTTGTTGATTTTTGGTAGCATTGGATGTGCTCTAAGGCTCAAATTTTGCAGGGAGGCCTAGACACATGTCTTTCATAATACCCAGAAATTGTTTTGGGAAATTCCACTCTCAGACATTTTATTAAAATAATTAATTATTTTTAGTGAGTGCCTAAGTCTAAACTTAGGAAATTAAAATAATTAAAGGGTATTAATCTAGAAGAAGACAAGGATTAAGTCAATATGATCTATTTCATTGATTAGAATCTAATCCGGGCCATTGAATACTCAACTAGAGGATTATAAGAAGAACTTTGATGGGCATTTGGAAGATATGCCAGGTAGATACTCAGTTACCCGAGTAAAATAAATTTCCTCACTGGTCAAAGTTTGACAAGAGGAAATCGATTCAGATGGGAGAGCTTCATGTGAGGAGGAGATAGGGTATCATTAGGATTTGAGAGGAAGGAGCAGAAGAAGCAGAGCAAATAAGAGATAGCGTGGAAGTTGTGATGCAGAGGGACAATGCAGAAACTGAGACGTTCCGATTGCGTAGTCCCAACGCAGAAGATGACACAGTGAGTGACAGAGCGAGAAACAGGTCCTATCCTAGATCAAAATCTCGCTAAGGAGTGTGAGAAATTTGTCTATAAAATTCTCACAGAGATGTCTTTTCTATTTTGCTAGTTGCATCTTGTACATGAGATTTTTGCTGAAGATTAATAAAGAAACCCTCATCTGTTGCATTGGTTTTCCCACACTTGGTTTTTTCAGGGAATATTGTCCAAAATTAACTATCATTATGATTATCCTTGTGCTATTATTTTTCTTTGCTTTTACTTTCTACAATATTTTAATTATGAAGGTTGCAGTAGAATTTATTTCGATATTTTCCGTAGAAACACTCTGAATAACTTATTTCTGAGTTAATAAGTAGAAGAAATAATATCCATCACTGTAGTTGGATTTATATTTTGAAATTTTCACATGGTATCAAAGTTGAGATAAGTGCAGACTGGAAGAGCCAAGTGTTGGAGAGAAGAAAGAAGTTTGAAATTACTGCATAGGCAAAAAATTGAAACCCCAGAGGAATTGTGTAGACCAGTCCTGGAGGGGCAATTTTTTCATTAAAAAAATCTTTCTTTGAGAGAGTCAACAGAGAGGAATATTTCCAGGTTGAAATTGCCAGTAACAGAGGGAGCATCGTAGAAGCTTCAATGTAGAATAATATTTAGGTGAATACGTGGTCTTTTCTACAGCAGTTGTTGGGGGAAAAAAAAGCGTCAAATATTGATAGCACTAAGAAGGATGGAATATCAATATGTTTCCAAATTATCTTCTAGATTCGAAGAATAATTCACATGTTTGTCAAGTTCAGCATCGGAAAATGTTTGGTACATTGATAGTAGGGCTTCAGATCATATGACTAGAGTACAAGAATGTTTCTTGAGCTATAAAGAAGAACAATTGGACTTCTGGATTACTATGGGAAACAAAACGAAGTTCAATCCAGTAGAGAGAGGCACCATAGCATTTCAAATAGAAGCAGGAACCAGCATCTGAGTCACTAATGTTTTGCATGTGACTGGGTTAGGAATGAATCTGATTTCAGTGTCTCAGTTACAGGACAAGGGATACGATGTATACTTCATTGGAAGGAAAGTATATGTCAAACATCCAAGGTGGAAGAAGAAGAGCCAAATTGGAGCTCGAAGCAACAAAATATATAGATTCAAGCTTGAGCCTCTAATTACACTATTCGGAAACAATATTAACAGTGAAAAGGAACTGAATGAGCTATGGCATAGGCGAATGGGACACTTACACCACAGAGAATTGAGGATGCTCAGAGAAACTGTGACAGGGGTTCTAGTCCTTAGTACTGAGATTGATGATATATGCAAAGGATGCGTATTAGAGAAGTACGCTAAAGCAGCTTTTCCCAGGAGTAAAAATAGAGTGGAAGGCGTATTGGGATTGATACAATAAGATATTTGTGGTCCAATGCACACAAGATCTCTTAGTGGTGGTGAATACTCCATCACCTTTATTGATGATCACTCTAGAAAAACCTAGATCTATTTTTTAAAGACCAAGGATGAGATCTTCGATTGGTTTAGAGAGTTTAAGGCTCTCATTGAGAACATGATAGGGAAAAAGATAAATATATTTCATTCATATAATGGTGTAGAATATACAGACAAAGACTTCACAGATTTCTACGTAAAGTAGGGCATCAAAAGAGAATGGGAAACTCCCTATAATCCAGAGCATAATGGAGTTGAAGAGTGCAAGAATAGAACTATTGTTGGAGCTACAAAGGCTATGTTGTATGATCAAAATCTGCCTAAGTTATTATGGGTAGAATCATGCAACACAACGGTGTATATCCAGAATAGAACTCCTCATAGAGCATTGGGGAAGAAAACACCTGAAGGAGTCTTCACAGGGAAGAAGTCAGAAGTCAGTCATCTCAGGATATTTGGAAGCATGGCATATTGTCACATTCCATATGAGGAGCACAGTAAAATTGATCAGATTGTAGAAAAGGGGTACCTCGTAGGATATAGCGAGACCTCAAAGGAATACAGAATCTACATTCCTAGCAGTGGGAAGATTGTATTGAGATGAGATGCAAAGTTCATGGAGGATAGATCTTTCAGGAAATCTTAAGAGATGCCAATAGAAGGTCAGTTAGTAGATGTTCCATTAGTCTAACAACAATAGGGGTAGCAATAAGGACAGGTAGGAGGACAGACACCTAGATCGAGTACAGTGACTAGTACCAGTATTTCCTCAAAGGAAGGAAATCCAAATAGTTCTTAGCATATGGAATGACATGATCAGGAGGAGGAGTTGATTGAGCCTCCCACCACTATTGGTAGAACCAGCAGGAAAGTATGGGAGACATTGAGGGATGCAAAGGAGTTTTTTGGAGATCCTAGAACTGAGAAGAGGCAACATAGATAGCCTGACAGGTACCAGGCATTGGTAGCATAGGTTGAAGAACCCTATAACTTTCAGGAAGTCGTTCAAAAAAAGGTTTGGGTGGATTCCATGGTAGAAGAGTATAGTTCTATCATGACGAAATGTCTGGGAAGTAGTACCTAGACCAGAGAATAGATCAGTTGTAGGATCAAGGTGGATCTAAAAGATCAAGTATGTTGGAGATGAAAATATATAGAAGTACAAGGCTAGGATCGTGGAAAAAGGGTACACATAGAAAGAAGGAATATACTATGAAGAGACCTTCCCCCAAACAACCCGTTATACCTCTATCATATATGTTATATCCCTAGCAACTCAAATGAGATGGGGTATTCCCTAGATGGATGTCAAGACAACATTCTTGAACGGGGTGATAGAAGAATAGGTGTATATAGAGCAACCTGAAGGCTTAGAAACTCATGAAAAGAGAACTCATGTATGTAGATTAAAGGAAGCCCTATATGGGCTCAAGCAGGCACCCAGAGCATGGTATGGTTAGATTGACAGTTACTTGCAGCAGTTAGGATTCATCAAGAGTGAGGTTGATCCCAATATCTACTATTTAATGGTAGAGAATGAGTCACTTATTCTAGTATTATGTGTGGATGAATTGTTTCTAACAGGGTCATCTAGGCTCATACAGGACTACAAGTAGAATCTTCAAGCATAATTCGACATGAAGGATATGGGGTTGATGCATTAGTTTCTAGGATTGGAAGTCTAGAAAAGGAATGGGGAGATCTTCCTTAGGCAAAGAAGATATGCTACAAAGATTCTGAAGAGATTCAGAATGAAATATTGTTGACCCATGGCTACACCCATGATCACCAACTGAAAGAAAATAGATGCATCAGGAGACAAGGAGGTGGACCCCGCCTTGTATAGATAACTCATTGGATCACTCATGTATTTAGTCAACATTAGGCTAGACATTTGCTTCGTTGTTAGCACCCTTAGTCAGTTCATGTAGTGGGCTCCAGTATTGCAGCAATAATGTTGCAACTCTTGGGACTCCCTTCTTTACTTTTATCAACCCGGTCGTTCGTAACAAACTTGGAAGCGACGGTGCTGTATGCACAAGTACTAACTCTTGCCACAGCTGTCACTTGGTCAGCTGGCACAAGTCCACTAGGGGCTTAAGCATACTTCTATGAGCTCTTAGAAGAAGCTTTTTAATTGATGGATGAAAGCTAACTCAAAGGAAGCTAATCTACTTGCGAAAAGAGATTGAAAAATTGAAGGAAAGCGCAAACCCTAGCAAACCCTAATTCTACCAGCTAGTCCTACTGATGCAAAGATGAGAGTGAAAACTACTGAAAGAGATGCCATTACTTCTATGAAGGTAAAATACATTTGTTTAGACTACTTTTGTCCTTAAGAAACATCTTTTTGTATTTTTGATTAAGTTGTCAATTTCATCATGCATATGCTTTAACTGTGCTTTACTGTGCAGGGGTGGATCAAGGAGGAGAAATGCTTGGAAAAGGTTGGGAAGGTTCAGAGAGGGTCTAAGGAGTCCCTAACACCCTTCCAGAGAGTTTCACAAATTTTAGCTATCAAGAAACCTCATTTGTGAGCTTCTATAAGAAGTCTGCAAGGGTTCTACAGGATGTTCAGGAATTTCTACAGGATGTTCAGAAATTTCTACAGGATGTTTGAAAATGGGTTTTTAGAGGATGGGTGACTGAGGGAAGATGCATGAATGGATCTGGAGGTAGGATAGGGGTCTAAAGTGGCCTAGGGATTGGTGGATGGAGTGGTGAGAAGGTGTAGAAGGTTGATTTGGCTTGAAGAAGGCTAAGGCAATGATTGAGCAAGAAGGTAGGGTTACCTGGAAAAAAGGACAGATGGGAGACGAGGAACTCAGCTAGGAGATGGAACAGGTGGCTCAGATGATGCTTTGGGTGGATGAAAGAGTGGTGGAGATGCCCTGCACGGTGTACTTCAACCGAATCAACAAAGTCTTACAAATGATCAAAATCCGAGCTAATCTAGTCTACCTATCAAGAGCATGAATGAACAATAGCTATATTGGAAAGAAAACCATGTACATCAACTATGGAGAGAAACATTTTAGAGCTCTAAACCCATAACTAACTTCTGTAAAGGAAAACAGTACACTAAGGATTGCATGGTCAAGAAAACTAGTGTTTTTGTTGGGGCAGCACTGTTTCTTCAATTCCAGCCCCTGATCCAATAAGGATGAGGTGAAACGGAGAGTGTGGTTGTCCCTTTCTTTGAAGCTTTTTCTGTTATTATCCTACCAAAACACCTGAAGCAATGCTATTCATAACCAATGATCTATCCAAGCAACATAACTAAATCTGCCTAACAAAAATACGTTCAAATGCATAAAGGGAAACAGTGATGCATA
>APFE031240016.1:3129-67505 GCA_000404065.3 Pinus taeda | reverse complement strand
AATGCATAAGCTATGGAAAATGAAGGATTTGAACAAGGACTGAACAAGGATAATTAGGCCAAATGAGCCCAACAAGTTACCAATTTTGGGGCTCATCATCATGGTGGAACCGAAAAGGGTGCATTGGGCAATAACTAGGCAAATTCTTAGGTATGTGCATGGAACAATTGGATATGAGTTGAAATAGTCCCAAGGTGATGACGTTAGATTGGATGGATTCACATATATAGATTGGGTAGGTAGTTTAGTAAATTGGAAAAGTACCTCTGGGTACTTCTTCAGTGTTGGATCAGAAATGATCTCTTGGTGCAGCAAGAAAAAAAAATCGGTATCTATGAGCTCAACAAAAGTTGAATATATGGTAGCAAGCACAACTTCATGTGAAGCTATATGGCTTAGAAAACTGCTGGTGAGTTTTTTTTTAGAAAAAGGATGGAAGCAACCAGGATTTACTGCGATAATTAGAGTTGTATCAAACTCTCTAAGAATCCAGTATTTCATGATTGGTCGAAACATATTGATATTAGATGTCACTTTATCATAGACTGTGTTCGGCATGGGGCAGTACAATTGCACTATGTCCTCACAAGAGATCAAGTAGCAGATGTACTCACAAAGGCTCTAGGAAGAGCTAAGTTCATTCAATTCATAAAGCATATGGGTATGGTAAAGAATCCGTTTCAGTAGCAAAAACATGTGATTTCTCAGTTACAGTGATAGGAAATGAGAGGGAGTTGTAGTATAGATGAAGTGTTGGCAATGGTAGGGTCAACAGTAGTATAGATGTATCATTTGTGCAGTATTTGGTCAACAGTGATGTCAGACATCAACAGTGCAGAGAGATATGTTACAAAACAAGGTGATGCTTCGACAAGTTGCATTGTTAGAGCACATTCCTCACTATGAAGGAGTGTTTATTTTTGGTAGCATCACATGTGCCCTAAGTCTCAAATTTTGTAGGGAGTCTTAGACGCATGTATTCCACAATACCTAGAAATCATTTTGGGAAATTCCACCTAGAGACAGTTTATTAAAATAATTAATTATTTTTAAGTGCCTAAGTCTAAACTTAGGAAAGTTATGGGCACGGTTTGTTTAAATTGTAGCAATTTGTTGTTATCAGAGAGAACTTGTTTGAAGATATGCTTCAAGAACGGGAAGAAATAGCAATGAAGAGGAAACGCTGTAAGGAAATTCTCAAAGTTTTACAGCAAGCAGCATGGACATTGGACGAAATGCCTTTCGAGTGTGACATATCCTCAAAGAATTCAAGGATGAGCATTGCCAACAAGTGAAGGAACACTTGCAGATCTAAAAAATGTCATAGGCTGGGGTGATGAGAGCTTATGATGGAGCGGGCTAGGGTTTGGGCGCGAAGGTCTCGGGCAGCTTCTTGCACAGGCTCTGGCGGATGACAGTAAAGATAGCGTTGGTTTCTGGCGGTCAGATGCAGGTTTTATGGTGGTCTTTTTCTTGAAGAGAGCAGCTGACAGCTGGAAGAAACTCGTGATAGGTTAAACGCTTCTCTGGTTTGTTTAATGAACTTTCACTATTCCATTTACTGCCGCGGAGGTTTTACACTTTGTCTTATCGCTTTGGGGGGAAGCTTTTCCCGTGTTTCTCCAAGGTTTAATCGGTTATCATTGCCATAAGTTTGACCCGACTGCCGTCGTTGGTTTTGTGCTCCGGTTTCACTTATTGTTTTGAGGCAGTCTTCCCGTGATTTGGGGTTTGGTTGTGCTAACGTTGCTGTTGCCGGTTTTTTCTTTGCGGCTTCTTAACCATGGTTAACCCGGAGGAGCTAGTTGACTTAGACCCGTCTCTTGAGGACATTTTGTCTATGTGGGGCAAAGACACATCTCTTCAGAATGTGGAGCATTTCTTTGGCGTTCAAAAGTTGACAGATCCGTCTCTACAACATTCGGCCGGTTTTCCTTCGTTTTTGCATCTAAGTGGTTCTTTATCTCCTGAAAATGTTAGGGCCAGTAATCAGGGTGTGCAGGGCCGAGTTTTGGAGATACCAGCAGCGAATGGGTCTTTTTCAAATGTTTCAGTGGCAGGTCTCAAAGGAAAATCAGTGGTTTCGTGGATCCCTCCGTCGTCTGCTGTTGTAGGCACAGATAGCCCTGGTCGGATTGCAGGATTTGTCTTAGAAAGCTCAGTCGGCGAGTGCCCATCACACACTAGGGTTTCTCTTCCAAATGTGCCTCGTACCTCGGGGGTCTCTATTCCTGTGAGCGG
This sequence comes from Pinus taeda, assembly GCA_000404065.3. Taxonomy (NCBI): domain Eukaryota; kingdom Viridiplantae; phylum Streptophyta; class Pinopsida; order Pinales; family Pinaceae; genus Pinus; species Pinus taeda. The sequence continues at coordinate 65,264 of APFE031240016.1, read as the reverse complement.
CGAAGGTTTTTGTGGGACTGGGACAGATGTGCCGCCGTTAGGGGACTCCCCTATCGGGGAAAGAAACGGTCCAGAAATTCTTGTAAGCGGTCCTTCTAATCTTCTGCAATCCCCCTTGGGGGCGGCTCCTCTTGAGGATTTGACACAAGAGGATCTTGTTCGGTCTGAATCTCCTGAGATCATTGGCACTACTGAGGAAGTTCTGAGGAGAAGAGGTGGTAAGAGGAAACCACAGAAGCAGTTTGGGGTTTATGAGCTGAGGAATATTCTGGTTTTAGACATGGAAGGTTCAATAGAGGATTCTCTGATGGCTGCAGACTACACCATTGTTGGTAGGGCAAGGGGAAAGAAATTCTCTCCAGCGGCCCTCCAGTCATGGGGGGAGGAACGCTTTAACAATGGCAACCCACTTCGTTTTGAAGCCAGCTGTCTAGTAAAAGGATGGTTTATGCTAAAATTTGAAGACAAGGCAGCTGCAGATTGGGTGTTGAGTAAAAATTGGTTTATTAGGAGGATACCAATCTTGCTGAAACGTTGGTCCCCCATGTTTGATGCTCTCAGGGAAAGTACAGACGTTTTTCCTGTTTGGGTTCGGGTGCCGGGCCTCCCTCCTTTTCTCTGGATAGAGGCGGTATTCCAAGCCATAGGAAATACATTGGGCACCTTTATGGAAGCGGACTTGTCCTTTAAGGAAACAAAGATTAAAACTATTGCCCGCATTTTGACAAATCTAGATACGAGCAGGGGATTGGCCAAAACAATCCCTCTTCAGTATAAGCATTATGTTTTCGATCAAATACTTGACTACGAACATCTGCCGTTTCGTTGTCATATGTGCCATGAATATGGCCATATTGCAAGTCAATGTCCGCTCCTCAGAAGGCGAAGGCATTTTCGAAGAATGCCATCTCCCAGAGACCCAAGGAGCTATCAGCATCAAGTTCCACAGGAGCAGGAAGTTCCAACGACTCAGCTTGAATCAGACCAAGAGGTTCGGGATGTACAAGCCAAGGTAGCAGAACCGGATTCTCGTTTACCTTCGGCGGCACAAGAGGATGTTCCTATGTTGGATGATGTGGAGGTGGCAGCAGAATGGTGTTCTAATCCGGTTGCATAACCATGCGAGGAGTCCTCGGGTAAGTGCCAGCTACCACACTTTCTTTCAGAAAATGATCGGGATTTAAATAATATGCTTTCGCAAAATAAACTTTCATCTCCTACTTCTTCACCGGAATCTCTTTCGGAGGAAGGAGCCTCTGTTGTCCCGACAAATGACCCTGAGTCTCAACCTGTGGAGGGTTTGATTCCTGACCTCAAATGTGACCATAATTGGCCTCCCCTCTCTCCCCCGGTTCAGGCCACTCCATGTCCATATAACCTTCGGTCTATGGGGATTAAACTTGATCAGCCTGTATCTTATAGTGGTCTTGGACATCCTACTTCACAAGAAAATCAAAGGGGCAAACGAGGTAGAAAATCAAATATGTCAAAAGCAAAATTAAAAGCCAAATTTGATGTGGCGGATGGGAAGCAACACTCGATCCCTGGGGTACTTAGAGCAGTGCAGACCCCTGTTCAAGTTATAAAATGATTATTGCTTCTTGGAACTGCAGAAGTTTGGCCAGTAAGCCAAAAAAACTGGCTTTAAAAGAGTGGCTCCAAAAATCAAATTTTGATATTATCTTCCTCCAAGAGACATTGGGAAAGGGCTCCGATGTGGAACAATGCCTGAACTCTTTGTTTCCTGGCTGGATCTTTCATGCTGTTGACTCGTCAGGTCACTCCGGAGGTCTAGCCATTGGCTACAAAGAAGGAAAAATCAAATGCTTAAACCAATGGGGTCTGAGGAATGCAATGGGTATGGAAATCAGGTCTCCAGATCTACCTTCATCTTTTCATATTGTTAACATTTATGGACCATGTCAAGGAAGGGAAGCTTTCTGGCTAGAACTGTTTGCTAAAACTTTGATGAAAGCGCCTCTGATGGTGGTGGATGGAGATTTAAATTTTTCCTTGGGCAGAACTGAAGCTTGGGGCCCCTCTGCTAGGGAGGATCCTTTAACGGAATTTTTTATACAATTCCTTCAAGCCCATAATCTGATAGACCCTTCCCCTACCTCTCTATCGCCTACCTGGAGAAATAGAAGATCTGGAGAGGATAGGATCGCTAAGAGGCTGGACCGTTTTCTGATTTCTGAAGGCCTTATCAGATCAGTGCCTCTGTTTCGACAATGGGTTGAGGCAACTGGCAACTCCGACCACTTCCCGATTTTCTTGGACCTGTCTTTCCCCCCACCTAAGCCTCCTGCTCCTTTTAAATTCAACTCCTCTTGGCTGGAAGAGCCCTCTTTTAACTCTCTTTTTAAATCTACTTGGATCTGCACCAACAGGAATGCCTCAGAAAGTGAGAGCTTCTTATTTATGGAAAATTTAAAGCGTCTTAAGATTGCTACCAAGTCTTGGGCAAAAGAAAGACAGAAAATTCAAAATGAAGATTTGACCAAAATCAGAGAGGAGTTGAAGTCTTTGGAAAGTATGGAAGCAGATGGATACTCTTCACAGTCATCCAAAGACAGAATTTTAAATCTTGAAAAATCCCACACCCAGATTCTTTTGGCAAAAGAAAAAGAATGGAGATTAAAAAGTCGAGCTACTTGGCTCAAAGCTGGGGATGAGAATACTCGTTTCTTCCATAATTATGCCAAAGGCAGAAAATCGTCAAATACCATCTGGAGTTTAAAGGATGAAGAAGGTAGGGAGCTCAAATCCTTTACTGAAATCTCGGGTTTGGGAATGAGACATTTCCAAAAAATCTTCTCGGACAATGGTGAATCCACAATTGCAGAAATCATAAAAACAGCTCAATGCTTTCCTAGATTCATTGAGGAAGGTATGAACGAAGATTTAACAGCCCCGGTTTCTAAGGATGAGGTTGAAGCTGCTATGAAATCTATGGGAAAGGATAAAAGTCCCGGCCCAGACGGCTGGACTGTTGAACTCTTCCTACACTTTTTTGATTTAATTGGGTCAGATTTGGCTGAGGTAGTGGAAGAGTCAAGGTTGAGAGGAGAAATCTATAAACCTTTTAATGCAACTTTCATTGCTCTTATCCCAAAGAAAGATGCCCCGGAGTCTTTTGAAGATTTTAGGCCTATCTCTCTTTGCAATTGCATCTATAAAATCATTGCAAAGGTGATAGCAACCAGACTCGTCCCCATTCTGTCCAGGAACATCTCTATGGAGCAATTCGGGTTTCTAGAAGGCAGACAGATTCATGAGGCTATCGGGGTGGCTCAAGAGGTCATCCACAGTGTTAAGCAAAAGAAGAAAAAAGGGGTGATACTAAAAATTGACTTATCAAAGGCATATGACCGTATCAATTGGCTGTACCTCAGGCTCCTGCTCACTCATTTGGGCTTTAATTTCTCCTTTATAAACTGGATCATGGGATGTATTTCAAATGTCAGCTTTGCGGTCTTGATCAATGGGGCAGCCACTCCCTTCTTTAAGAGTCAAAGGGGACTCCGGCAAGGTTGCCCCCTCTCCCCTCTCCTTTTCTTACTGGTGGCAGAAGGTTTGAGCAGGCTGATCCACAACGCCAGAAGATCAAACAAGATAAAAGGTATAGAGGTTGCCATAAATCTCTATATTTCTCACCTGCTTTTTGTCGATGATATTTTAATTTTTTCAAATGGCTCTCATAATGAACTAAAGGAGCTTAGAGAAATTTTTGATCTTTTTATGAAAGCTACTAGTATGTTGATAAATTCTGGGAAATCTCAAGTATGTGTGGCAGGTTTTAATAGGAGGGAAAGCTCTGCAATGACTAATCTCTTTCCTTTCCATACTCAATCTTTGGACACCTCCTTTAAATACTTGGGTTTCTGGTTAAAACCGGATGCTTATAAAAAAAAGGACTGGAATTGGTTGATAGCTAAGATAGAGGCAAGAATCTCCCACTGGAGTTTCAGATGGCTCTCAAGAGCAGGTCGCCTGACACTGTTAAAATCTGTCTTGCTTGCTATTCCGGTGTATTGGGCTGCCCTGTCCTGGATCCCCAAGGGTGTTTTGGAAAAAATTCGAAGACTGTGTTGTAGATTTCTATGGGCAGGTTCAAGTGAAAACTCTGTTCTTCCATGGGTAACATGGGAAAAGATTGCCAGACCAAAAGTGTGGGGTGGTTGGGGTATTAAACGGCTCCCGGATTTTAGTCTCTCTTTGGCCGCCAAGTCTGGTTGGAGACTATTATCGGTGGAAAACCTATGGACAAGGGTGATAAAACGCAAATATATCGACCCGTTGCCCTTGGACACATGGATCAGAAGTCAGGACAAGAAAACGAAACATTCCTCAATTATTTGGAAGGCCACGGTGGAGGCTTTCATTGTGATCGAAAAAGGTATTGCTTGGAAAGTTGGAGATGGTAAAAATGTTCGTATTGGTAGAGACCCTTGGGTGGATTGTAACCATTCTTATGCTCTTTCTCCTGGCATTTTAAGGCATTTAGACCATAAAGGTATCTACACTTTAAATCAGGTGGAAAAAGTGGGCTTCTCTACCCTTTGGGGTCAGGCTTGGAAGAGTGCTGTAGAACTGGGCCTTGATTTTAGATGGCACCATAAATGGTCCTCATTCATTGAAGAACTCCACAGATCAAACGTTAGGATTAATTCAGAACCTGATGTACTGTTGTGGGCGCATAGCAAATCAGGCAATTTTTCTCCAAAAGAAGGTTACGCTTTTCTTATGGACCAGAAAGGATGGCAAGAACCAGAGTGGTGGTCTAGTAAATTGTGGAAGCTCAAATGCCCTCTGAAATCAAGGGTGTTCCTTTGGTGTCTCCTAAAAAGAAAAGTTCCCACATGGGATATCCTTCAAAAAAGATTTTTCATAGGGCCTGGCAGATGTCCTCTATGTAAGGCGGCTGAAGAATCTATATATCATCTCTTTATTTCTTTCCCTATCTCGATTAATATCTGGGGGGAACTTTCTAAAATGCTCAATATCAGTGCCCAATGGGATCCTGTTTCGTTGGATGAGATCTGGAGGAAGTGGTGGTCTAGTCACCCTGAGAGCAATCTGAGGAACCTTCTCCCGATCTTCTTCTGGGGTGTGTGGTTGACCAGGAACAAATGCATTTTCCATGATTTGCCTTTCTCTCCGACTGTTGTGGCTTCAATTTGTGCTGCTATCTACTCCTCTCTCCCTCCCCCCGAGCCAAATATTGCCCCTTCCCGTGAAGCTCCTCTAATCATTAACGAAAACCTCCCTTGGGGCTTTTTTGATGGGGCATCTCAACAGAACAGGGCTGGAGCTGGCATTTGTATTCATTTAAACAAAGAACACTCCCTTAAAGCAGCTATTGGCCTGGGTATGGGATCAAACAACTTTGCAGAACTGACGGCTCTCCGGTTTCTCATGTGTTGGTCCTTGCAAAAGAACATTTTTCGTATTCAAATCTATGGAGACTCCTTGAATGTTATCAATTGGGTGAATGGGAAATCCTCATATCACAATCAGATCTTGAAGGTTGTTTTAGATGAAATCATGACATTAAAATCTCACTTTATCAGCATCTCTATCTGTCATATTTACAGGGAAAAAAATACAATTGCAGATCAGCTTTCTAAAACAGGCTTACAACAAGTTCTGGGCAGCTGGTCCATAGAGGAATCGAGACAGGGACAGTCTTCTCACTCCCAGCTCCCTCCTTTTGCTCCTCCAGTATGATGTTTTCCATTCATTCAGTGATTGCACTTGGGTCTATTGGCATCCGATTCAAGTTTATTTTACAGGTTTTTGTTTAAAGGCAACTTGGCCGCATCTTTCTCGGCAACATCATGACCGCTGTTTGGGTCGCCTCTATATTTTTTTATTCTCAGGAACTGTTTGAACAGGTTATGTATACGTTTTTTGTAGGCTGTTTTCCTTCCTGGAAGGAGGCCTCATTTCTTTTGTATATCGTTCATGGTTTTATTCAGTGGAAGGGCTATATCTTCCCACGCATAACTGTATTTTTGTTTCGCTTCGCGGCTCGGTGGTTACCTGAGCCCATCAACTGTTAAGTTTTTGAATAGTCTCTGAATCCTGTGTAATGACTTCCCTCGGCTTTTTTGGGAAGTCTTATCAGTTTACTTGATGCCCCTAGCTGGGATGGAGAAAATTGCTGAACTGTAAAACTTTTTTCTTCTTCATGAATAAAAAGTTTTGATCTTTTCTTTCGAAAAAAAAAAGTCTAAACTTAGGAAAATAAAATAATTAAAGGGTATTAATCTAACTGCGGGTGAAACTTCTAGAAGAAGATGAGGATCAAGTCAATATGATCTGGGCCATTGATTAGAATCTAATATGGGCCATTGAATACTCAACTAGAGGATTATAAGACGGACTTTGATGGGAATTTGGAAGATACACCAGGGAGATACTCAGTTACCCGAGTAAAATCGATTTCCTCACTGGTCAAAGTTCAGCAAGAGGAAACTGATTCAGAGGGAGAATTGCATGTGAGGAGGAGAGAGGTTATCAACAACATTAAAGAGGAAAGAGCGAAAGAAGGAGATCAAATAAGAGATGGTGCAGAAGCTATGACATAGAGGGATAGTGCCGAAGATGAGATTCTGGGACTGCGTAGTCCCTATGCAGAAGTTGGTGCAGTGAGTGACAGAGGAGGCAATGGGTCCTCTCTTAGATCAGAATCTCACCAAGGAGTGTGAGAAATTTGTCTCTAAAATTTTCACAGAGATATCTTTTTTATTTTCCTAGATGCATCCTGTACATGAGATTTTTGTTGAATATTAATAAAGAAACCCTCATCTGATGCACCATTTTTCCCACACTGGGTTTTCCGAAGACGATTGTCCAAAAATAAATGTTGTTGTGATTATACTTGTGCTAGTATTTTTCTTTGCATTTACTTCCCACAATATTTTTATTGTGAATGCTGCAATAGAATTTATTTTGATATTTTCCATAGAAACACTATGAATAACTTATTTCTGAATTAATAAGTAGAAGAAATAATATCAGTCACTATAGTTGGATTTCTATTTTGAAATTTTCACAGTGTTTTCTCTACCTTTAATATTGAATGTAGTTATTTTGGCTTTTATGTTTTCTAAGTAATCATGCAATCTGAAGAACTTATTCATCCCAAGCAACCACGCTTCGACAACCCGTGACTTCTTCATTTCTCCATCAAATTTAGGTGGTTTTTCTTTCTTGAATTCATCCAAAAAATATCCCCTATCACTCTTGTAAGGATGATAATGATGATGACCATCACACCTATCTGAATTAGAATTAGAGTAGATTCGATATGCACTACCTTGTGTATCTGGTGTATCCAAGAATCTTCCATCTCTAACTGTGTCATCTCTATCCAACCTATGTTAACCATGTGGCCTATTACCATATGATCTATTAGTCCTATCTTCCTTCCCATGACTAATTCTAAGCAGTCGTTGTCTCTACAAGTTTGACAAGCTTTGAAGAATCACCACATTAAACTCTACTTGTTTCTCTTGTGCCCTATCAAGTCTCTCCTATGAATGAATGATTTTGTCATTATCTTCTTTGTAACTCCTTATTTATGCCTTCAAAATTCTCAAAGTGTCTAGTATGTTAGGAGAATATCCCTCACCATGTTTCTCATCTTATCTATAGGGAGAATCATGTGAACTATAGTCTACCATCTTGCTAGTCATATTTGATATTTTCTTCAAGCAAGGTATATCATGTCAGCTAAACCAAATTATAAACAAACCAACGTACCTCAATTTAGTTCGGGGAGGTATTTCGTCTGCAAGGTCGATCAGATTAGCACAATACATGTATAATAATAATCATCATAGTATATAGACATAATCTTAATCATCATCTAGTTACCACACATGATTCCGCAACTACAGTACCAACTAGACATACTGCATGCATAACAACAAATGTATGACACACATGGATACACAATACATACAAAAACTGACATGAATTCATGATGAACACATTTCGACAACAATACCATCAACTTTTGAATTACATCACAACAACAACCATGACCACCACTATGCATTGTTAAGTTATGGTATGTTCTATGCTTATAACAGTTTACTTCTTTTTCTTATTATATTCCACAGATTAGCAATCACATGTACATAAAGTAAAGTGCAAATAGAACATTAAACGATCGACAAAAAACAAGCCAAGACAAGAGACACAAGATGTGCCAGCTAGCTAGGGAAAAACCCCATAATGTGTGGGGAAACCCTTTGATCAAATCTTCTTTTATCTTAAATAATCCAGCAAAGAGAAATAGCACAATAAATCTGATTTATATCAACTATAGCAAACCCTAGATTAGCAACATCAGCATTAGCAACTTCATCATCAAAACTAGGGCAGTCGATATCTCACAAACTGACCATCGGATTGGCTTCATTCCACCACCAAAAGTTGTAGCCTTCAGAGGAGGTTTAGATGAACCTACAGTGCATATCAGAAGAGGAGGTTTGATGGTCCACGCTGGTCAAACTTTGGATCTTCATTTGCAGCTTCAGTTTTAGCAGCTTCCTTCAAACTAGGGCAGTCGATATCTCGCAAACCGTCCATCGGATCGACTTGATTCCACCACAAAAAGTTGCAGCCTTCAAAGGAGGTGTAGATGAACCTACACACAAATCAGAAGAGGAGGTTTGATGGTCCACGTTGGTCAAACTTTGGATTTGCAGTTGCAACTTCAGTTTCAGCAGTTTCCTTCAAACTAGGGTGGTCGATATCTCGCAAACCGTCCGTCAAATCGATTTGATTCCACCACCAAATGTTGCAACCTTCAGAGGAGGTTCAAATGAACCTATAGCACAGAACAGAAGAGTAGTTTTGATGGTCCACATTGGTCAAACTTTGGATCTGCAGTTGTAGCTTCAGTTTCAGCAGCTTCCGGCTTCACAGGTGTGAGAGAGACCCTTTTCTATGCAGTAGAGAAGAGACTCTTTTCTATGTAGTAGAGAGCGAGAGAGATGTGATGAGATGAGTGAGTCCAAATGAGGAAAATTCCTCTTTTATTTATACACAACGTTGGTGTTTGAATAGATGCGACTATTGGGCTTCTGAGCCTACATGAGTTGTAGGCCAGCTTGATAATAATTCCATAATCAAAATAAATTCATATCTCCATGAATATTTATCGGAATCTGATGATATTTATATATCCCCTACACCTCTCGACAAGAGGAATCTAATAAAAATATGATCATCCATGAATAAGATGACCCACATGATCTTTGGCCCTAGTTGCCACTTTAACACTCCCTCTCAACTAGGGAAAACTTCATCTTCAATCTTTCTATCAGTCGCTACTATTCATCCATCAAATGCATAGCCCTGTATAGCCTGACCCTTACCCTACTCTGCTCTATTATGAAAGTTCTGCTTTGCTTTCGTTTTGTTCTGCTCTTCTTTTTTCTGAATTATGAAGAAGAAGAAATGATCGAGGATGTATCATATTGACTTAAACTCAGCCTCAAAGTATGTACCACTGGTCCCAGAGCGGTCTCAACCAACCTGAAGTCAATGTCATAGTATGTACAGCTCCTACCACTGGTCCCAAACTAGTAACATCCTCCACTGACTCAAATTCAGTCTCAGAGTGCATACCACTAGTCCCAGACCAGTCTCAACTGACCCGAAGTCAGTGTCATAGAATGTACCACTCCTACCACTGGTCCTAGACTAGTATCATTGCTCCCAGAGCAATGGAGGTCATCCTAGAGTAGGGAGTATAGTAGATACAATGATGCATCCATCGGTACTAATATGGTCCCTAACTTCATTTCCCTGCTCATTGATCAAATGAGAGGTACTTCCCATGAGTTCCAGATGACATGGGTAGGATGTCTCGACATGAGAAATTAGTCAATCCCATCCTCACAGGAGAACACATCAATCCTACTACAATCATGATGGAGAAGACATCAATCTAGGCCTCACAGGAGAACACATCAATCCTGCTACAATCGCCATGGAGAATTCATCAATTTAGGCCTCACAGGAGAACACATCAATCCTGCTACAATCACCATGGAGAACACATCAATCTAGGCCTCACAAGAGAACACATCAATCCTACTACAATCGCCATGGAGAACACATCAATCCAATCCTCACAGGAGAACACATCAATCCTACTACTATCACCATGGAGAACACATCAATCCAGGCCTCACAGGAGAACACATAAATCCTACTACAATCGCCATGGAGAACACATCAATCTAGGCCGCACAGGAGAACTAATCATCCTACTACATAGGAGAGTGAATCATCCTGTTCCACAAGAGAGGAATCATATTGTCCCACAAGAGAGTGAATGATCTTGTTCCAATGTGCACCACCAGGGGAGGGTGAGTCACCCTATGGTTGTATGTTAATCCAGTAAGAACCGCAAGCCCTCAGAGCTCCCAGAGCTCAAAGTATGCAACATGCAGGACCCTTGTACAAGGGTTTCTTGATGACTCCAAGTTGTTTGGGAAAATCACAGATTATATCTTTCCTTGGGGCTTTGACAATGTGTATCAACCTGTACATCATCTTAAAGTGATGGGCCTCCTTGCTGATCGACTTACCATATCCCAAATGATGTCTATCTGCTGGAGAAATCGACGAATAGGGGATTCCTAAATAATCAAATCCCACCTGTGGTTGTTACAGAGAATCATAGTGGTATGTGTTCAAACAACACACTGAAGAGCTTCCCCAACCAAGCAGATTCACACGAGATTGTACTCATAGATATGTATCTGGTCTCGGCGGTGCTTATGGCAACCAACTTTTGCTTCCTACTCATTCATTATATCGAAGCAGAATTCAAAGAGAAACAACACTAAAAGTGCTCCAATGATCCTCCACACTACCTTCCTAATCAGCATTCGAATAATCATGCAGTTTCATATTCCTGGCAGTGTATCTCAATCCATGAGAGATTGTGTCCTGAAGACATCTTAGAAGATTCTTGGCACCAATATAGTGATGCTCAACCAAATATGAGCTCACAATGTTAACTGCAAAACATATTTTCGGACAGAGGTTCACCGAGAACTTCAACGCAAATGAGTTTTTGAAACTTAGAGGCATTTCCCAAATCTGATCTGACGTCACTACCATATAACTTCTGAAAGTTAAGATCCTCGAGGTAGTCACAGGCTTGCAGTCCATCATACCAAATCTTTTCAGAATCTTCACACACATATTTTCCTTGAGATAGGAAAATTTCCCTTAGCTTCTACCACACTTCAAGTCCTTGGTTCTTCATTTCAAATTCAGAAGCCAACTCCCTCTTACATTTGTGAATGAGAGGGTATGCACTTGTTAGAAAGAGGTCATCCACATACAACACCAGTGTGAGAGGCTTGTCATCTTCAACCTTAAGGTAAAGGTTAGGATCAGCTTCACTCCTAGTGAATCCTAGCTTCATCAAGTAGCTATCGATCCTCTCATACCATGCTCAAGATGCTTGCTTCAGCCCATAGAGAGCCTTCTTCAACCAACATACATGAGATTTTCAATTATAAATCTCAAATCCTTCGGGTTGCTCCACATAGACCTCTTCTTTGATCAAACCGTGCAAGAACGTGGTCTTGAAATCCATCTGATGTAGGTTCCATCCTTGTGAAGCCACAAGAGCTATGATCAAGCAAATGGTTGTATATCTAGCAATAGGTGCAAATATCATAGTCTATTCCTTCCTTCTGGGAGAAACCACGAGCAACAAAACGAGCCTTATACTATTCCGTACTTCCATTTGCTACAACTTTATCTTGTAAAGCCATTTTGAAGTAGCAATTGTCTTGTCTTAGGGTCTGGGAATTACTTCCCAAACATCATTCTCCATAATAGACTCATATTCTTTGGTCATAGCATCCTTCCATACTTGATGCTTGACGGCATCTGAGAATGATGAAGGATCATTTTGTATGATCATGCTAATGATGGTCAGGTATCCCTAATACCTGTTAGGTTTCTTACTTTCACGGAAGGTTCCTTGGGGTGCAACATGTCCTGCAGCATCATCAAGTATCCCCCTCAGCCATGAAGGCTTCTTCCTAGAAAAATAAGGCTCAGGTTGAAGTTAGATCGAACCCGAGAAATATCATAACACTATGATAGCAATCGTAGATTGGTATTGTATCAGCGGATGTGAAATGTTATATTAAACTTTGATGGATTGAATCAGATCGGAGAGGTAGGAGATTTGGTTCCGATCAGATTTTGTTGGATCGACAGAACCAGTGATATCTATAGAAGTAGGTATATATGTTTTGAATTCCATATATGTGGATTGGAGCATAATTCATATGTTTTCCATGTAAATGCATTACTTGTGGCAGCGGGATTTGATGCTTATATTGCATGCTTTGGTTAGTAATTTAGACTCCGATAAAGGGATGCTCGATTTTAATGAAGGTCCACGGTTATAAATTAAAATGTTCAAAACTGAAAATGCTTCCGATAAGACTTAGTGGGTCATAACCCACAGGTCCAGGATCGAAATTTTTACAAGAAAGGGGATTTTGGCAAATACCCAAGATCTCTTTTCATCAAGTGGTATCAGAGGAGGGAAAGGATTTCCTGCGAGAAGGAAGAAGAATGCAAGTAGAAGGGGAAAGAGGTACAATTGTGTTAAAGCTGGAGTGTTTATGATCTTACCATCATGCAGATGGCGGCAGCGGAAGGTGAGAAGATTTGCAACAACCTAGAGCAAGGTGTGCTCAATTGGTTCCAGAGGAGAGAACGAGAAGGATGCCAAAAGATCGAGTGAGGAGGGCTTGGTGAGGTATCGTGTAACAGAGGAGACTGTTACTCAGAGGTTGGTTGCAGCTCACAGAAGATCATGAAAGCAGTTTCACTGAAGGAATGCAGTGAGTAGAATTGCTAAGGACCAGGAGAAGTATATCACCAGGAGGTCATAAAAAAGATTTGTACCTCGGGAGTCTGATGCAGGAGCATCTAACGCTCCTTAAGTAAAGAGGAATCTGAAGTTGAGTGAAGAGTACATGGATCAGATAAGCTGAATCGAAGGAGAAAATAAGGGAAATTTGTTTTAAAACAGATTTAAAGTGGATTTAAAGTGGATATGTCTCGATAGACTTCCTATTGTTAACAACCATGCATGCATTTTGGAGAGATTTTGTTGGAGAAAAAAAAGGAGAGGATCCGATCGATCCTTCCTATCTAACGCTTCTTATATAAATGTAATGTAACAGTGATAGGGGGGTAATAATGGATAGGCATTTGTGTGTGGACAAAATGTAATCGAGAGCAAGCTTGTCTCTAAGGCTGAAATGCCTGGAATGTAAATTGTTCTGTATTTATATGAAAACCGGTTTTATTGTTGTATACGCTTGTGTGTGTTCTATAATTGAGTCAAATCCTGTATTGTAAGTTTGTTGATCGACCCTCGATCATTTTAGGATCGATGGTGATCTAAATATCATTTAACTGTTATATATAGAGGTCGATTATAATCGTGAAATGCAAATTGGCTTTGTTGAATAAATGCAGTCGAAGGTTCTTGAACAACGAGATGCCGGATCGGACCAAGAGATGTTCATATTGCAATAAATCAAGGCCATGAAATGTTACAAGCTCTGGTTGAATTTTGATCGAACCCGAGAAATATCATAACACTGTGACAACGATCATAGATTGGTATTGTATCGGTGGATGTGAAATGTTATATTAAACTTTGATGGATTGAATCGGATTGGAGAGGTAGGAGATTTGGTTCTGATCAGATTTTTTTGGATCGACGGAACCACTGATATCTATAGAAGTGGGTATATATGTTTTGAATTCCATATATGTGGATTGGAGCAGAATTCATATGTTTTTTGTGTAAATGCATTACTTGTGGCAGCGGGGTTTGATGCTTATATTGCATGCTTTGGTTAGTAATTTAGACTCCGATAAAGGGATGCTCAATTTTAGTGAAGGTCCATGGTTATAAATTAAAAGGTTTAAAACCGAAAACACTTCCGATAAGACTTAGTGGGTCATAACCCACAGGTCCAGGATCGAAATTTTTACAAGAAAGGGGATTTTGGAAAATACCCAAGATCTCTTTTCATCAAGTGGTATCAGAGCAGGGAAAGGATTTCCTGCGAGAATGAAGAAGAATGCAAGTAGAAGGGGAAAGGGGTACAATTGTGTTAAAGCTGGAGTGTTTATGATCTTACCGTCGTGCAGATGGCGGAAGCGGAAGGTGAGAAGATTTGCAACAACCTAGAGCAAGGTGTGCTCAATTGGTTCCAAAGGAGAGAACCAGAAGGATGCCAAAAGATCGAGTGAGGAGGGCTTGGTGAGGTATCGTGTAATAGAGGAGACTGTTACTACAGAGATTGGTTGCAACTCATAGAAGATCATGAAAGCAGTTTCACTGAAGGAATGCAGTGAGTAGAATTGCTAAGGACTAGGAGAAGTATATGACCAGGAGGTCATAAAAAAAATTTGTACCTCAGGAGTCTGATGCAGGAGCATCTAACGCTCCTTAATTAAATAGGAATCCAAAGCTGAGTGAAGAGTACATGGATCAGATAAGCTGAATCGAAGGAGAAAATAAGGGAAGTTTGTTTTAAAACAGATTTAAAGTGGATTTAAAGTGGATATGTCTCGATAGACTTCATATTGTTGACAACTATGCATGCATTTTGGAGAGATTTTGTTGGAGAAAAACAAGGAGAGGATCCGATCGATCATTCCTATCTATCGCTTCTTATATAAATGTAATGTAACAATGATAGGGGGATAATAATGGATAGGCATTTGTGTGTGAACAAAATGTAATCAAGAGCAATCTTGTCTCTTAGGCTACTCTCAAGAGGACATCTACATTAGATGTATACCCCCTTTGTATTGGTTGCCTTGGTCTTTGCACAAGTAATTTCACAATCAAACTTTGATTTTTAGTATTCAATGTTTGTCTTTGCTTTTACCATCGGTAATCATATTTTGATATGAGAGAGTTTTAATTTTGTAGCCTCTCATTCTCCTTATTTAGTCATTCATTTTCTTCAATAATGTGCATGCTTTGCTAGGTGAGCATCTCATTTTGAGTTTTGATGTACCTTTCCAACACTTTCATCTCCTCATCTTCTCTTTTTAGCCTTCTATTTTTCGTCTTATTCTTATTCATATCTATCTCTAAAAATGACATAGGATATTTTCCTATTTTCCTTCTGAATCATGAGGAATGTCTTGTTGAGTGTTTGTAAAGGTGGACAAATCCTTCTCTTCAAATGGTGATGATTATTTTTCTACTTTTGTAAATGTAAAGTGTTATTCTTCTATTGTCGCAAGTGTGGAAGGTTCTCCTTCCATTGATTATGAGGATTTAATAGAGTCATATAGAATTTGTTGATCCTTATAAATTTCCAAAGTGGATGTTATAGAAGTAGAAAACCTTGTTCTTGTTTTCTTGGAAACAATTGTAAATACTTATTCTTTTTAACTATCTTGTTCATTTTGTTTGTTGATTTCCTTGGCCATAAACCTAGTGATCCTTCTTTGATATGAAATTGTTGGTTTTGTGGCATTTTATACTTTCATTTGTATTTTACTTGAAATTTTGTTTCTTAATTCCTCTGGCTAAGTGGTATCTCCCTATTTTTCTTCTTCTTGTATGTTTATAATTCCTTCAGTATTTCCTTCTTCCATAAAACCACTTTCAATGAGGTACTTATTCCAAGTTATGTTATTTCTCTAGATGCAACAATAACCATAGATGATAGATAAATATGACACTATATCTCCCCTCACAAGTGATATATTTTTGGATGAGGAATGCCAAGTCTTTCCATTGATTCTTAAGCCAACTCCTTACTACGCTTGAGGCCCATTTGGATTTTTGTCTAGATTTATTGAGAAAAAGAGCCCAAGACTTCTCTTCTATGGGTATATTATTGAACCATCTTTCTCCCAATTGAGGTAAAATAGTTATTTGATACAATGTATGCTCAAAAAGATGAATAATTAGATTATCAATTTGGGCACTCTCACCATCAAAAGTTTGAGCAAATGCTCTTTTCACCTCCATGTTGTGCCTTTGAAATTTAGAGAAAAATTTGATCCACCCACCATCTTGAAGAATTGGCTAGCATTCTTGGGGAAAATGAGTGATTTCAAGTTCATATGGTTCATATCTCACTTCCATTTCTACTGTTAAACTATGTATGCTTGCTAATACACACACACTTTGTTCGAAAATCCTTGTATAATCAATTTTATCATATATCAATGTTTGATTTGTAGAAAATGACTTTAAAACATTTGTTGAACATAATACATTATGTAGAGAATACAAAAATTTAAAACCCCAACGTCTATAATTGTCACCAAATGTTATAACAATTATGAGAAAAACCTTGTGGAAACTATTCAAATTTATCACAGAGCGATTTGATGGCTTACAAAGTCCATATAAAAACCACACTATTTAAGTTTAAACACACATATGCTCATACCAATTTGTGAATAAATCGAGAATGAAGATATATTCCATGGAAACTATGATATACACATACTTGTTTAAACCATGTTCGTTCCATATGGCCAACCACCTATCTCATTGTGAAATGAATTTGGATTCTAGGAAAGAATAGCATATCAGGGTTCTATGCGTAGTAGCTATTGACGGTGCTAGAAATCCATTAACCAAGGGGGTATCCCCGATGTGAAGTCCCAATTAGACCTCACACCATTTGGAGTAGGAGCCCCATATAAAGTATCAGTCCGACCACCATAACTTAAAGTTTTACCTCAACTACAATGAATAACATAAGAGAGTATCCACACAACCTTTGAAATCAGTAGGAAAGTTGACACTGTGAAACACCAATTGTAATGTGTAAAATGATACTTTGACAAGGGGAGAGAGAGGAGTGAGTCTCTGGAAGGAATTAATAGTAATAACCTAAGAGAGACACATGATAGCATGAAAATATTCATTAGTTATCTAGTGAAGTAGTTCACATAGAAAAAATAACCATAAAGAAAATATAATACACATTCAACAAGATAAGTACCAAAGCCACCGAAATAGTTCAATTTCCTTAGTACATGTGAAAAAAACACATACCGCAAACATATATAGAATAATCTTACTACATCCACGATACATGCATGAAAATGTCTTGTCTCATCAAGCTTTCGATTATTAGGTGAAAGATCCAACTATACAGTTACAAATGTGATCCACTAGTTCCAATAGTGGAACATTTTCACTTCTTTCTTCTCCAAAGAATGATCTTCTCCCCTATGCTAAACTAGAGTAGCCAAGGCTAACTCTCCAATGGCTAAGCCTCTAAAATCCATTTTCTTGAGTCACGAGGTTTATTTTATAACAAGAAGAATGACCTTTCATATCCCCTCTGAATCTTGAGCTACTCTTATGACTCTTGGACTTCTAATGTGACCTTTGGACTTATATATGACTTTTGGACTTTTCCTAAAGAATCTTTTGTCCATACATGACTATGTGACATTTCATATTCCACATATGACTCTTGGACTTCCACACATTACATTTTATCCTTTCCTTTTGATAATTATATCATCACATACACAAATGATGTGGAAAGACACATGTACAAACATGACATTGTGATGGTACTTGTATAAGTCACAACTTGACAATGATGACATGGACTCCATGGTGAGATGGCTATGCCAAGTTGTTCTTCTTGTTGCTTTGTCTTTAATCTTCATGAGAGGCTTGATTGTTTCTTCATCTTCATGAAAGATTCTCTTTGTTATTCATATTAATCCTCCAAGTGGTTGAATGGTATGGAGTCTTTACTATGATCTTGATCTTCCGACTTCTATTGCAGTCTAGTGCCTCTTCTTCTTCTTGTCGAATGATCAACTTGTCTCTACAACTTCATGAGTGTATTCTAGCATAGTCTTCTTCTCTTTTTCTTCAATCATAATCCTACCATGTTAAGATATAATACCTGCAACTAGATATCACTCATGATAAGACAACATCTGCCCCAAAAACTCCTAGTCTAACATGCTTGATGAAAATCATTTAATGAACTGGAACTGAGAGAAAAGGGCTCAGGGATTGCACAATGTGCAGTTCTAGAGGCTGGGAGAGGAGGAATGAGGGTTATAACTACACAATGCGCAGTTTTGGAGGCCTAGGTAGGAATACTACGTAGTTGAGGAGCTATGTGGAGCAGGCTTTCCCACTGAGACTGGGCAATGCACAGTTCCGGAGAGAGAGAGAGAGGCCAATGATTACATAGTTGTACAACTTAGGAAGGCAGGGAGACGGCTTGTTGCTTTCCACCATGCAATGCATAGAAGGATATTGGTTGGAGGAAAAAACTACACAATTATGGAGGTTAAGAGGCAATCCTTAAGCACTGTGACTGCATAATGCATAGTAATTGGAGGGATAAATTGGGTATTTCATAGTTCTAGGAGGCAAGGGATCAACTTGTGGCTTATTTATGTGAAATGTGCAGTTTAAGGAGGCTAAGTGAGGTCAAGGTTGGTCGGGCATGAGGCTTTCCTAAATTTGAATAAGTATGGGAACAGTGAAGCCGATATGAAACCAAGGTAAGACTTGAACATGATCACACGCTCGAAAAAACTAATGACATAAAATTGAAGACTCAACATTCTTAAACAACATGGTCCCTTTAATGCGGTGGAAAAAAATACTCTTCTCCAAGTGCAACACTTAAGATACACTTTGGAACGACAATGACAATACTAGTACGAAAATAAATGAAAATTTGGGAATGGGACTAGTACATTTTTATATGGTAGATAAGACCCTTTGGTACCAAAATTTACTCTTACAATGAACCACAACTCTGATTTTACCATGCGCATCACTTCCTGTGCCAAAAGATGACACTTGCAAAAAAGTGCAAATGACATTTGCAAAGGATTAAAGAAAGTAAAGGTGACACATGCCAGATCAAAGATAACATGAAAATGACACTTGTTAAAGTGAAATCAAGAAAAAATGATAGTCACAAACATGAATGTGACACTTACGAAAATAAAGGTGCACTAGAGTGACAAATGAGAAAACGTATCGAAATAGACATACAATCACAATCAAAGTGAGGCAAACTATCAATGGAGAGTACGCACTGATTGCTGACATGTGTTACATAGTACATTGTGCTTATTGATTGCGCAACCACTATCACTAGTGATTGTGCAAGCCTTATGTTTAAGAGTTTCATAATGCCTATGTAAGCTTGCATCAAAAGAAATGCACTTGTGAATTCTTCAAGAAATGAACATGCATAGGCAAGTGACTTTGACAGTTAGAATAGGACTAATACTTTACAAAATATTGGATGACCATAGAATGAGAAATCACAAGATCCTCATTAGGCTCCAAAATTCAAGTGTTGGCAAAATTTTTGAAAGTGTTTGTTGTAGCAACAACACTTGCTGACACTCTGGTAGAACTCCAACTTCTCTACTCATGTTTCATCTTTAAGTGCAAGGTCTTAGTCCTTCAAGATGTACTAATTTCCCATGTGGATCGCCCCAACTTTTCCACTTATATCTGTTAAATATATAGTCCCTTCTCTTCCCTTCTTAGCCTCAAGCACATCAACATAAGACTAGTCACACCTCAAATATTTCGATGGGGGAGAAGGATAGTAAGTATATCAAACTTTTAAGAACATTCCCTAGTTTTCTCCATTTCTAGTGAGCCTAAACAATAGCCTGGCGAAGTCACCTCAAGGAACCACAAGAATTTCTTCACTATGAGTGACCCTGAACAATACTTTGGAAAAGTTGCTTGCTTCACCTCTACGTGCAGGAAGCCTTTCTCTTATTCACCTATTTATTTAGTCACTAATAGATTGTGTGAAGGCACTTATTTATTTTGATGGTGGAAGAGGGATCCTAATTTATTCAGAGCAGAAGAGGTTGGTTCCTTGTTTAAGGGATTTGAAAGATAACCGAAGTTAATATTCTAGTTTAAATTTTTCCCCTTTCCCTTCTCTACTTGATTAGGTCGACAGGTCAAAACACCATTTAATACAAGGCTGAGTCAAAATGGAAGATCCTAATAAAGATACGGGCTTCACAATTTGACCGAAGGCTTTTCATTTGGAATGAATCATATTTTTTGTTCAGACTTCATTGACTTTAAAAATATGTAAACCCAAGATAAACAAGAGGATGATTGATAAGCTAAGCATTGTTCTTCGTCACAATTTCCATTTCCAAGTTTCACCACATTGCCTTTTGAGACAAATAGGAGCATCTTTCATGCAAAGAAAAACACAAAGTAAAAAAAAAAAGACAAAACAAAGAAACAAGACCAAAAGGCAAGAAAATGCAAGCTAAAAATAAAGCAACAAGCAAACAAAAACAAAATAAAATAAAATACCAAATGGAGAGTGAATTTTGGATGAATGTGAAAAGGGAAACTAGAATGCAGTTAGACCTACTCCTAACCTAACCAGCTAGAAGGTTAGGGCTAAGTTTAATGAAATTTCCATTGTAGACAAAGCAACTTATCCCAACCTACAAACACAAAGATACCAACAATTAAAACTGATATATAATGATGCACAACATAAAAGATAAGAACTTGAATAACTTGCACAAGATATCTAAGGTCTTGCCGAAAGGAAAAAATAGGTGCCATAACAACTAATATTAACCACCCAACAACCTTAGCTTTTCAATAAGAACAATAGTCATACAAACCTCGAAGGTTTCTTGTGGATGAATCTTCATCGGTGTTGTCCTTGTCAACAAGCATCAAGAAAGATTAAAAATTATTTTTAGCATAAGGTCTAGCTATGTAAGATGCTTCCATCTAATCATAAATTCAGTCATGAAATCCAAAACAATCCTCTTGAAAAGCATGAATTCCTTGAAAAGGTGCATTTTCAATTAAAGTCATGGGATCAAGATGGGAATCTTGTAAGGGGAAATGAATATGGTCATGTTCATAAGGTTTTTCAAGATAGTGAGGGCCTGATAGAACCATCAATGAAGACTAAAGATCCTCAAGTGTTTGACAAATATCTGAACAAGGAAATGATAAATCATCAAGACCAATGAATTAAAATATATCAAATGGTGTAAAAAAACTATCATTAGATATGCTAGTGGGAAAATGGTTATTAAAATGATAGTTGTTAGATCCAACATTATGATCAAATCAATAGCTTCACATACAGCCATATTGATTATTAATCAGTTCCCTTTGTGTCCCATACTAGACTAGTAATATGAGAGATTGTGGAATCATAAGCAATTTCTAGCCTTGTAAATATAGGAAATTGATTGAAACAACATGATAACAAAAAGTTGGAGGAATATATAAAATCTAGATTCCATATCAGTATGGGAATTCTGATCCACTAAATGATTCAATACTTGAATGTTGCTCAAAAGGATTCAATGGGATAGAAACAAATGACTAGTTCACTCTTGAGTAACATTCACAATGAAGATTAGGAGATGATTTTTCACCATAGCACTCAACAAATATAAATTATTTAACCAAAGATAATATTTAAAATGGACAACTTCACAGTTCCATGCTTCAATGAGAGATATACACTCCAAACCTGATTTAGGTACAAGAGTATTGCATGGAGATGAATCAACTGAAATAGAATCTTCAATCTAGTTAGAAACCAAATATTCAAAGTTAGAAAGACCATATCTAAAATAATAAAAAAAAAAATCTTTCAAGAAGGAGTTTACATCCAGTGAAACCATGCAAAAAAAATAATTTTGTGAGGAAATCCAAATCTAACATGGTTCAGGGATCTTACCAGGATTGCAAGAACTTGACATAACGATCAACACAAGTTGAAGTTCCTTGACTTCCTAACAAATTTCATAAATTTGAAAACATAGATAACAACATTTTGAGAACTGATCGGATCACAAAGTGCATGTGGACAACTACTATTAATTAAATTAACAATATCACCATTACCTGTATGGAAACCATCTATATCATTGGTTTGATTAGATTTTTCAACCTCAACAAATAGATTACTCAATTCATAATATTATTCTAATTGCAAATCTAGAGATGTATGAATCAGAGAAATATCATGAGAAAATTTATTTGAAGGGTTGTCCTCATGAAAAATAGGAAATGATAATGGGTGGAAAGAATGCTTTATGATTTGATTTCTTCCTTCCTTTCCATGGATAAACTTACTACCTTGTGTCAATTGAGAAGTCAACTCATCAAATTATGAACTTGAAGAGCATGGAGCATCTTCATTGCAAGTTGATGTATTACAAACAATAAAGCACAAGGGATAGGGAGGTGAAGGGGAAGAGGTGTTCATAAGAGAATCTTATTTGACCAAATTTGGTTCAAGACCTAAATCTCTCGAAACAAAATATTCTTAAGAAACTGAAATATCAGTAGATGCACTTGAGAATTCATCATCATATACATCAATGGAATCATCATCATCAAAATATTGGTTTCCGAAGATTTTAGATTGATTAGAAAAATTAACTTCATTTGACTGACTACCCTATTCTATATCATCCAAGAATGAGGAAGCACCATCCTCACACAGAGGACTTTGAAAAAGAGAAGAAATATTGAAATAATATTCACCTTCCTACTCCTCTACCTGTGGAATGTGACTACCTTGCACCTGTTCACTGCTTGGATTTAGAAGAGATTGATTAGGCAGATCAAGGGACAAGGAGTCATGAAAAAGAGGATGAAAGTTATCCAAATCAGATTTAGGAATGAATTTATGAGTGTTAATATATGTTGACTTAGTGGGGCCTGACCCAGGTTCAGAAGTGATTTAGCCAAGCAAATCCTGATACTACTAGTACTTTCAGCAACAGCCCACAGAGCGCGAACTGAGGTCTCACCCAAAGTAGTATGGGAGGGTGTTGGAACCAGGTTTCCACACCCTGGGGATATCTGATATGGGGCGATTGGTATGAGATTCAACCTTTGCATTTATTGGGCTACGCGCACCAGCGAGCCCTTTGCATCCTTCGCGCAGCTCTAGCTGCAGTGCGACCAGTGTTAATTACCCAAATATTCCTTACTTTAGGTTTTGTTCGCTAATTATTTAAAGGGTTTTCATACATAAGAATTCATATCAATTTTTACCAAGTGCATGCATATAAATAACTAGATACAATTAACACATAACATCAAAATACAGATCCACGAAATAGATGCACAATATGTTGAATCAAACTTATCTGTATTAATAATCCTTTTCAAGTACAGTTCAATACAGACCCGACTCCGCCCTGCGTACTTAGCTGCAGGGGTCCACACACTCAGATACGGACTCTACTAGGCCTCTGCGCACTCATCTGAAGAGCCTCTACCTACTACTACGACCCAATAGCCTTCAAATCCACTTCTATCTTCTAACCATGCCTTCGCATCTATCTATTACTTGCCAAAAAAATTTCTTTACACTTAGAGCCTCGCTCTATTTATACAATCCCATGGTTCGCGGACCATGGGTAGGCCGACTCAACTTTACATTATTTTACAATTCTTAAGGCAGACAACCCTATGACTCATCCTAGATTTTCACATTCCACGCCTGTAGTTTGCAGAGTCTTTACATTACTTTGACCAAAACTCAGGCTTTAAATCCCAAAAACATGCTATGGGAGGGATCCGCTACATAACAGGCTCCCAACACAATCATTGTGACTCATCTTGAGTCACTCTGTTGGTGCATAGATCTTTAGGTGAAGTCCATGCAGCAGGTCTCATGTAGCTTGGGTGTCCGTAGCACATTGTTCCGCTGCCTATTGTACTTTTTGCACACGTATTTCTGAACTTTTGGGAGAAGGGTCACATTCCTTTCCAACCACATAGAATAACAGCATCTGTGCCAGATTCCCTTCAATGGTAGCTGTAATTGTGAACGCTTCATCGATCCATGGTTGGATGCATGCTTTAAGCATGGCTTCCTTTTGGTGTGCGACATCTAATTGGTCCTTTAGTGCCCTTGCCTACTTGTAGTCTGGCGAGTCATTGAGTAAGGGAAACCGTCTGCACAGTGCCCTGAAAACTATCGTACTCCTGATGCAATTCGCGTGCCTCTATCTCTAGGTGTTGTAGGTTCAGGTCTTCCTGTAGGTGCATAAGTATGGTTAGTGGTTGCTCCAACATCCCGGTGTAGCCCTGTGTCGCTTGTTCAATTTGTTCCAACCCCATCATGATAGCAAAGGCGAACTACTCTTTGACTTCTTAGGGTTTGGAGGGTTGCGCCTTCAATCGCAGCTCGGCGATCTACAAGTTCAACTCCAACTAAACCTTTATAGTTTCCTCCCAGGCCTCGTGGGATCTGACCACCAATCTATGGACCTGCTTTGTTACTGGTAGCTCCGCTGGCACGGCCAACTCTGGAATGCTCCTGCATGCATCCTCTACGGCCTACTCCAGTCCATGAGCCTGCACAACCAATTCATCCCACTGGATGCTGAGTTGGTCCATGTTGATTTTCTACTCATGTAAGACCTGGATCACTCGGCCTTCCTGGGCGTGGAGCTCTGCGATGGCCCCATCTTGTAGCTAGTACAGAATTTCATGCGGCAAGGCGACCAAGTTCAAGCCGATGCCTTTCATGTTGCTCATCACAGCCTAGTCACCCTCGCTTGCTACTGCTAGCGTGCCTTTGGGCAACATGAAGGTGTTGGCCATATGGGTGCGCAACGTCTATTCGGCCTCAGCGGTTCTTGCTGTGACGCACTAGACCATTGTACCTATTAGGGGGGATGTACCTGTAATCCTTGTAGTTGCATGCTAAGCACCCCCAACATAATGCTTTTCTCCATCCTCAGTTCCTGGAGCGCATCCTTTGCGACCTCACAAATCGCTTCGCTGATGTTAAATAGATCACCTTCTGTGAGCATGATTGGATCGATGGATGTCTTTGTGGCTTTAATCTTCTTCCTGGGAGCTCTTTTCTCAGGGCCGCACGATCACTTGAGTTGGGTCGATGTGGAACCAGGGTCCACACGGTCCTTTGCCTTGTCCACTTCCTCGGTTTGCTGCCCCATGGACATCTCCCAACCCTCCCCAACCTCTCTGGTTGGTGCTAATGTGGCTTCGGCCATCCGCACCACTGTTGTTGCATCAGCCACCTTCTGCTGTGCAACTGCTTCTTGTTCTTAGTGCCTATTTTCAGCTAGCTGCGTGATGCACAACTTGGTGTCCTTCTTGCTTTACTAGGTTGTGGCCTTCTCCATTTCTTCCAAGTCTAGGATGTGCCACTCCGGAAACCAAGACTCCATTACTGCGAAGATCACATCATCCATTGCGATGAACGGAAGCTTTACCCAATTTTGTGTTGGATCCTTGCGTGCCCGGATATACAGGTTACGCATATCCTCCTTGAATTCTGCCACACTCTGCAAGTTGTTATGAACTGTAGGGGATAAGCACGACCTTTGGTTGATCCACATTTGAATGCTCACCTCCACGAACACCCAGAACACCTTTATCTCATGAATCCTCTTCACGTCTTTTGTAGCCCAGAGCGAGGTGTACCTCGTGGCTTTGGGTAGATCATCCCCAATAGTGGGAAACTGGCTATCCTCCGGTGACTCCCCAACCACCAACAGGATGGATAAGAGTAACCAAGCATAGTGGAAGGTGTTACCCTACTCCTGGGCCTCCCTGCAGTTTGTCAAAAACTCAATGTAGAGGAACTGCACCCAGTTGAATTGGACCCCCTCGGCGCACTGCTCTGCCAATGCAATAACAGACACTGGTACTTCATCGGCCTAGCATTTCTTCATTAGCTTTCTGGCCAATAGCTGGGTGGCTAGGCACACCCCTTTGTCTTTAATGCTTGCTATTGCATACCCCCACTTTTTCTTTTCTAGCTTATATTTGGCCTTCATGGCTTTTGTGAGAGCTAAGTTGTTGTTTTTTCCTTGCACAGCCACAGGGTCGTGTCCTTTGACTGGAAGTAGATAAATTTGGTGAATTAGGTCGGTTGTGATGGGAATAGGCTCTTCCAGCCAGAGATACCCATCATGCACAAGGCACAGCAGCTTCCTAATGACAAAAATGGTTATGGGCGCACAGTGGTAGTGGGGTATCCATCGCAGATGGAGTAACCCAGCCTTCTCCACACTGTGCAACCATTTTTGCTTCATTAAATTCTTTGCAGCTAACTATGGGAACTTCTCACTATCCACGAGATCCCAATCCTCGAACTTCATGGTAGGTACCCATCCCGACATCGGGCCTTCAAACCTTATATCATCAGGGAGGAGCGGGGTCTAGAGCGCACTCTTCGTGGCCTCTGGGTCCTTCGTTATCTTGGCTTTCCCCTTCCACAGGGGGACGTATGGAGGTAACTTTTTCGCGGAAGACATTTGGGAGACATCCTCCACCTCATCATCTTGTGCCTCAATTTGAGCAATCAGAGCTTGCAAGTCTTCCTCCTCCTCGTCTGTTTCAATGGTGACGATTTTTCCCTTCTCTGTTATTGACAATTTGCCAAACTGTGGGTTTCTTGGGTATACATGGATTGGCCCCACCGTTTTCTTATCTTTCTGTGGCCACGACGTTCATGGTGATTTTGGAACTTCTGGCACAATTGTCGCCTCTTTAGGCTCCTCATGGGCTATATGGGGCTCCGTGGTAACTTTGGCGAATCACAATCTTGTTCTAGCAGTCGTCATCGCGTCTACACTTGAAGGTGGTAAGAGTATGTGGTGCTCAATGCTCTGTACTTGCTCAATTCTCAAACAACCAAGTGTTGCCTTGTGGCTAGCCCTGGGGGTTTTATAGCATCTTTTGAATTTGAATTTGACCCCTCCCCCCACTTCTCATTCATTAATGCCTTTTTGGTGGCAGATCGTCCCAAATCTAGCTCTTAGTTCATGTCTTAATTTCCCACTGCCCGCTCCTTTTTGCCTTAAATTGGGCCTCTTGTCATGAACAGTGACACCAATGGTCACCTCCCAGCCTACCCGTGCAACAACACAGCCCCTATGCGCGGGCGCGACACCTGTGACATACTAACCCTGGGCACAACCCCCTTATCACGCAGCTCCCCTACATACTCTTTTATAGTCCCACACTCTCTTTCAACTGCTTGGAGAGCTGAGACTGTGCTCCCTACGGATAGTCAAGTGGTCACACCACCTATGCGAGGCTTCAATTCAATTTCTAGCCTAGTCCGTAGGCACTCCTCAATTTCCCTTGCGACAGTTAGCTCCGCGCATTCTTCCTAATGTGGTGCGCTCCCCCGATTACTTTGTCTGGTAAGGTGTGGTCGTAGCCATGGTAGCAGAGCCACAAATTCTCTACAGAAATCTTCTAATGCAGTAGTATCGTCACTCATATCTTGTCTGTCATTCTTAGTTTATCTTATGTGATTTCGATTTCCATTTCGTTGATTTCTTCATCCATTAACCTACTTTTCTTCCTCATCTATACCCGATCTTCTTCAAGTTTGCGAATTTTAATATTCCCTCGCTGAATGGCATTTTGTAACCGCATAATTCCTTCGTTCGGTTCCTCACGTACTATCCCAACTATAGCAGTTGTTACATTAGGATTCCCTTTTGCTCTTATGGTCCTATCTCTGCTCTTCGGCGTTGGAATCATTTCCGCACTTAGCTCATTGCACATGGCCCTATAGGCCCATCTAATTGCTGGTACATGCAGGTCCCAATCAATTCGTCTCACTTGGTGAACCTTGTTCAGGATTCTACATACCTTCTTGAATGCTTTTACGTGGAACTTTTATGGGGCGTGTCATCTCTCCTACTGTGTCCTATTCTGATTTTCGATCTGGAGTTTGGGTTGTGCGTGTGCGCATGTTTGCACCCATCAAGATAGGTGGGCGCGCAAGCTACTCCACCCTAGCTGGCCGACTCTTGAGCGAGGCTGGGGTCTTCTAAACTACACACACATCATCCTTCTACATCTGCGTCAGTCCTCAAACTTACCTTGACGTGTACTCCACCATTGTGCGGTTGTTGCGCGTAGTTCCCAGTTCAGCACATCAAACCGTTGTTTTTCTGGTACTGTGCTTTCAAATTTGACCAGAAATTCATCCACCGTTGTCACTCCATCATATGTTGTCAATTCCCTAGCCTCTGTTGTCATGCAGCGTAGTGATCTAATCATCATGTTGCAATTCAGCGTTGTCACTTCGCGCAACCCATTCTGCCATCATTCTATTTCCTCATCTGAATCCGAAGTGCAGGAGCTTTCGTGCTCCCATGAGATTCTCCCATCTATGGTTGGATTTACCCAATCCTAGTCTCGCGCAGTTATCTTGTAAATACAATCCAGCTCATCATCACTTTCATCGTCGCGCACTGGTTCAGTGTAGCGTGCTCCTTCAGCTAGGTCTAGCAAGACTACTACACGTAGTGACTTCTTCTCGAATATCATCTTCCGCTTCTTCAGGTTGATGACTCCATTCATATTGGTGGCCCAATCTATTCCTAACAACACAGGATAGGGATTGTTGTCATCGAAAATCTCTATCACTTCAAAATCTGTCTACGTGCTTGCGCCTTTAATATCCCCTGTTACCCCTTGCAACCTCCCCATGGGCAAAATCTTCTAGTTGTTCGCCATTCATAGTTGAATAGGGGACCATTGTAATGCAGAACTGCCCATGTGTTCCCATGCTTTCTTTGGTAACACACTCACGTCCGAACCCAGATCTAGGATTACCTAATCCATTTCATACTCGCCATTCTGCGTAGTCAATCTCATTTCCCTCCCACTGTGCAATGCATGCTTCCCTAATTTATGGACTATGCGCGGTTCTCCTAACCCCGCGCACCTAGTGGTCAGCTCCTGTAGTCCCTAAACTTCCTTATTGTCATGCAGCAATTGCATGCATGTCTCCAGAAAAGTAGTAAGCATTAAAGGATCCATTCCCGGCTTTGGTTGATCCTTACTACCTGAAGTGGAGGCCTCCGCGAAGCTCTTCTTAGCCTCCATGAACGTCTCCTTTGTGCGCTCTAAGTCAAACTCAGGCTCCTTTGTAGTAGCCTTGTGAACCCATGTATCTTCCTCTGGCTACTTCCCCTTATCCTCTCCCATGGTCGCACTGATTCTGAGCATCATGTTTACATTCAGATCTTCTTCACAGGGTTCATACCTTATCATTTGTATATTCTGAGTTGAAGGAGGCTAGAAGACCCCTTTTTCTCACATCTGTGTGATCAACATAGGAAAATCTATTGTTTCATGATCAAACTAAGTGCAATACAAACAGGAGATCCTCTTCGGGTTGGTGCAATCCCGAGCATAGTGCCCTGGTCCTCCACAATTGTAACAAATTAATTGTCCCTAGCCCCTTCCTTGTCCCATTTCCCCTCGTCCTCGACCTCACCCTTGAAATCCAGTGCACGCCATTCCTGCAGCTAGGTCTAGGGCTCGCATTTCTGTCTGCATCCTATAGGTTGGGTTCTGATCCATCATTAGCTCGTAGCTGTGACAGGTGTGCTCTTCGTGGCCTAATGACCTGCAAAAATTACAAAACAACTGCTAGGGAGTTTGCATATACTTCTGCAACAAATGACAATTATACATTGTGTGTTTTCCTCCTATCTAACAGATCGCGCACCATAATGTGGGTGTCATACTTGGCCCTGCCTGTGCTTCTGGTCTCAACGGAATTGGCCCTCCTCCTGCCAAGTAGTTTGCCAATACTGGACAGTGATCCTTGTCATGGCCCTGGCCTTTGCATTTTATCAAACATACCTCCTTGCGTGCCTCTGGCCATGGTGCCCTTTCTTGCTTCAAACTCTACATTTCCAGGCATAGATTCTGTAGTTGCACATGGATTTGTTGAACTCCCAACCCAGGGTCTTGTATCAAGGTCTCATGCAACCTCATCGCCATTTCCAACGCTTCAACCTGGGTGGAAAGTTTCTGTTGTGACAGCGTCGTCCTCAAGTGTGGTGTTAGGGATGCCACAAACCATGTGCGATGTTGGGCATTTGTTAGTGTCATATTGGCCTCACAGATTGTACTCTTCAGCCATTGATCTAGATCCCAGGGGGTCTTGCCTAGAAGCATCATGATCTCTTTAAACCAAATGATTGAATGTGTCACTGATTTCGGCCGGCTAAATGCTTTGTTCAACACATTTTGTATCTCTGTTATCCATGTGTTTGGGTGGTCATTAGAGTGCTTGATATACCATGTCAATGCACGATCCTGCAGCACGCTCACCAATGTAGCCTTCTTAATGTTGTCGCCTGTGACCCCTTGCGCTTCCCACACTGCTCTTACCACGAACCGGAACTGGTCTGGGTCTTCATTCCCTACACCTCTAAATACGGGTAGTCTGATCGCACTCACCATGCTGAATTGTGGGGGTGGTGGAGGTGGAGTGGGTGGAGATGGAGGTGAGGGAGGTGAAGTGGGTGGTGGCATGGGTGGAGGTGGTAACAATTGAATATGTTGCCTTATCAAATTAACCGCACTTCTCAGAGAGACCCAAGCGAGCTCTTCCTTGCTCTCTCGCGAAGGTGAAATTAAGGGATTGTTTCCTAATTCTTCACTACTTTTGTAGATCTTTCCACTTTGCGTTGTCCCAAAAATTAATGTATTCTCATGACCCTCTTTTCACACAATAGCATCTTAATCCAAGTATTTAAAGACTTAATATACTTACCTCACGATCCATTGAGGAAGCATCATTCTGCTTCGTTGTAGCTCACGGTCGTATCTACCACGAACTTAGTGATAAATCCCCCTATTATTCGGTCAAGCCAATGGTCCACATCTCGCGTGATCTTATCTTCCAATGTCTCTAGCCTATGCACTAACTCCGGAGTCCACACTATTGGTTTGTCGAGCTTACACCTTCCCTCACTGTCGGCTAACCTCACGATCCACTCATACAGTTTAGAAGGAAAGGATGCAAAGAAATTCTCATGGATTTCCGTATACATGTAGTGATCCAGCCACCTTTTCTCAGATACTTGCGGAGTTCTATTTTCCTATGTCGCAAATTCGTGAATCCTTTTGTCCAACCACTCTTCAATTTCCTTCTATGTTGGGTTCTAGTGGCATGAAATCAGACATCCCTTAGGTAGATATCGGTCTTGGCAATGAAACCATTTGTTGGCTTAATGGGGCCTGACCCAGGTTCATAAGTGATTTAGCCAAGAGAATCCCAATACTACTAGCCCTCTCGGCAACAGTCCGTGGAGCGCGGACTAAGGTCTCATTAGAAGTAGTATGGGAGGGTGTTGGAACCAGGTTTCCGCACCCTGGGGATGTTTCATATGGGGCGATTGGTACGCGATTCAACCTTCACACTTACTAAGCTACACGCACCAGTGAGCCCTTTGCATCCTTCGCGCAGCTCTAGCCACAGCGTGAACAGTGTTAATTACCCAAATCTTCCTTACTTTAGGTTTTGTTTGCTAATTACTTAGAGGGTTTTCATACATAAGAATTCATATCAATGTTTACCAAGTGTGTGCATATAAATAACTAGATACAATTAGCACATAACATCAAAATACAAATCGACGAAATAGATGCACAATATGTCGAACCAAACTTATCTTTATTAATAATCCTTTTCAAGTACAGTTCAATATAGACCCGACTCTGCCTTGCGCACTCAGCTATAGGGATCGGCGCACTCAGCTGCGGACTCTACTAGGCCTCTGCGCACTCAGCTGCAAAGCCTCTACCTACTACTACGACCCAATACCCTTCAAATCCACTTATATCTTCTAACCATGCCTTCACATCTATCTATTACTTGCCAAAAAATTGTCTTTACACTTAGAGCCTCGCTCTATTTATATAATCCCATGGTCCGCGGACCATGGGTAGGCCGACTCAACTTTACATTATTTTACAATTCTTAGGGTGGAAAACCCTATGACTCATCCTAGACTTTCGCGCTCCACGCTTGTACTTCACAGAGTCTTTACATTACATTGACCAAAACTCAGTGTTTAAGTCCCGAAAACATTCTATGGGGGGGATCCGTTGCCCAACAATATCTTCTTGCAAAGTGGAGGTATTAGGCTTCACCTTAGGCTCCATAAACTATTCTAAGGTTTCCTCCATTAGATCTAGATCATGAGAAATGGATAAAGGTTGAAGATACAGATCAACCATTTGATTTCCAAATGTTGCATGTTTGACATCATTACAAGGAGGCACCCACATCAGAACTAAAAAAGGAGGAGGACAAGGAACAAAAGGAATGATAGGTTGCTCCTCTGAATTTAAAGGTGTCTCATGATTTAGAAAAATTGGGGAAATAGAGACATCAAGGGTTTTGGGCTCACTATGTAAAGAGATATGAACCAAATGCTCAAAATTTTGATTAAAGAAATACCAATTTGTATCTTCCTCAGAAAATTCATAAAATAGGTGAAACAATAAATTAGAAAATCCCTCAATTGATTCACTAGTGTTCATTCTTAGTTGATTAATCCTTTCAAGGACATCTCATTAATCATACTTATCAAATGTTAAATGGAGCTCCCTGATGAAGTGTTCAAAGGAATGGATGGAAGAAGATGGTAAAGTATGGAACCATTAGTTAACTTGATCTTCAAGGGTGAGGAAGAAAATCATAAGAGAAACATCTTTAGAATCAATTTCATAAAATTCACAAAAATACAGAAAATTAGAGATGTGCTCGACTATGGATATTTTACCCTCACTATCAAATTCTAATTGAGACAAGTTATAAAGAGACTCATCGGGGATTGGAAGTTTACCATCAGATTTTTTTAGTGAAACACCCGAGGAGTATGATTTTGGAAAGATCCATTTAAGATGAGAGATTCAAAAT
Source organism: Pinus taeda (assembly GCA_000404065.3). NCBI lineage: Eukaryota > Viridiplantae > Streptophyta > Pinopsida > Pinales > Pinaceae > Pinus > Pinus taeda. The sequence goes on along the minus strand of APFE031240016.1, from coordinate 32,433 downwards.
AGACTCAATGCGCACAACTTATCATCTGGCTCTCCTTCTAGCGCCAATTAGTGATAGTGCTGGAAATCCGTCAACAAAGGGGGTCTTCCTGATGTGAAGTCCCAGTTAGACCTCACAATGTTTGGAGTAGGAGCTCCATCCGGAGTATTGGTTTGGCCACCACAACTTAAAGGTTTTCCTCAGCTGCAATGAATAACATAAGAGAGTATGCAATAACCTTTGAAATCAACAAGAAAGTTGACATTGTGAAACACCAATTGCAATGTGTAAAAGAAGACCTTCACGAGGGGAGAGAGAGGAGAGAGTCTTTGGAAGGAAGTAATAGTACTAACCTAAGAGAGACACATGATAGCATGAAAATATTCATTAGTTATCTAGAAAAATAGTTCACATAGACACAATGATCATTAAAGAAAATACAACACACATTCAATAAGATAAGTACCAAATCCACCAAAACAGTTCAATTTCCTACATGTGAACAAAACACATACTGAAAACATATAAATAACAGTCTTACTACATCCACAATACATGCATGAAAATGCGTTGGCTCATCGAGTTTCTGATTATTAGGTGAAAGATCCAAGTACATAGTTACAATGGCAAGCCACTAGTTCAAATAGTGGAACATTAAATCACTTATTTCTTCTCCAAAGAATGATCTTATCTCCTATGCTAAGCTAGAGAAGCCAAGGCTAGCTCTCCGAAATCCATTTTCTTGAGTCATACCTTTCATATCACTTATGACTCTTGAGTTACCCTCATGACTCTTGGACTTCTAATGTGACCTTTGGACTTCTATATGAATTTTGGACGTTTCCTAAAGACTCTTTTGTCCATACATGACAATGTGACTTTTCATTTTCCACATATGACTCTTGGACTTCCACACATTAATTTTCATTCTTTCCTTTCGATAATTACATCATTACATACACAAATGATGTGGCAAGACACATGGACACACATGACATTGTGATGGTACTGGTACAAGTCACAAATTAACAATGATGACATGGATTCCATGGTGAGATGGTGATGCCAAGTTGTTCTCCCTGCTTCTTTATATTTAATATTCATAAGATGTCTACTTTCTTCTTCATCTTCACCCTCCAAGTGACTGAATGATATTGAGTCTTTACTATGATCTTGATCTTCCAACTTTCATCACAATCTAGTGCCTCTTCCTCTTCTTATTCAATGATCAACTTGTCTCTACAACTTCATGAGTGTCTTCTAGCATAGTATCCTTCTCTTTTTCGTCAATCATCATCCTGTCATGTTAAGAAATAATACCTGCAATTTGAGATCACTCATGACAAAATGACATCAGCCCCAAAAACTCCTAATCTAATATTCTTGACGAAAATCATTGAATGAACTAGAATTGAGTATTGGAATGAGCGAAAGGATTAGGGATTGTGTAGTGCATAGCTCGAGAGGCCAAGAGAGGAGGAATGAGGCTTATGATTGTGCAATGTGTAGTTTTGGAGGCCTAGGCAGGAAGACTGCACAGTTAAGGAGCTCAGTGGGGCAGGCTTTCCCGCTAAGACTGCACAATTCCCAGTTCAGGAGAGAGAGAGGCTAGGGATTACGTATTTACGTGGATCAAGAAGACAGGGAGAAAATTGTTGTTTTCCACTACACAATGCATAGGACACTGGCTAGAGGGAAAAATTGCACAATGGCGGAGGTCAAAAGGAAATCCTTGAGCATTGTGACTGCGTAATTGTTAAGTTATGGTATGTTCTATGCTTATAACAATTTACTTCTTTTTCTTATTATATTCCACAGATTAGCAATCACATGTACATAAAGTAAAGTGTAGATATAACATTAAACGATCGACAGAAAACAATCCAAGACAAGAGACACAAGATGTGGAGGCTAGCTAGGGACAAACCCCACAATGTGTGGGGAAACCCTTTGATCAAATCTTCTTTTATCTTCAATAATTTATCAGAGAGAAATAGGACAATAAATCTGATTTATATTAGTAGTAGCAAACCCTAGATCAGCAACATCAGCATTAGCGGCTTCATCATCAAACTTGGGCAAACGATATCTCACAATCCGACTGTTGGATCGGCTTGATTCCACCACCAAAAGTTGCAGCTTTCAAAGGAGGTTCAGATGAACCTACAACAAAGTTTAGATGAGGAGATCTTCTAGTCCACACAGGTCAAAATTCACTTCTGCAGTTGCAGCTTCAGTTTCAGTAGCTTCCTTCAAAATAGGGTAGTCGATATATTGCAAACCGTCCATTGGATTGACTTGATTCCACCACCAAAAGTTGTGGATTTCAGAGGAGGTTCAGATGAACCTATAGTGCAGTTCAGATGAGGAGATCTTCTAGTCCACTCCAGTCAAAATTCACTTCTGCAATTGTAGCTTCAGTTTCAGCAACTTCCTTCAAACTAGGGCAGTCGATATCTTGCAAACTGTCCGTCGAATTGACTTGATTCCACCACCAAAAGTTGCAGCTTTCAGAGGAGGTTCAAATGAACCTATAGCACAATTCAGATGAGGATATCTTCTAGTCCACGTAGGTCAAACTTTACTTCTGCAGTTGCAGCTTCAGTTTCAGCAGCTTCCAGCTTCACATGTGTGAGGGAGAGACCCTTTACTGCGCAGTAGAGAAGAGACTCTTTTATGCGCAGTAGAGAGAGATGTGATGAGATGAGTGAGTGAAAGTGAGGAAAAATCCTCTTGTATTTATACACAACGTTGGTGTTTAAATAGATGTGACTGTTGGGCTTCTGAGCCTACATGAGTTGTAGGTCGGCTTGATAATAATTCCATAATCAAAATAAATTAATATCTCCATGAATACTTATCAGAATCGGATGATCTTGATATCAATCCTACACCTCTCGATGAGAGGAATCTAATAAAAATATTATTAGCCATGAATAAGATGACCCACATGAATTTTGGCCCTAGTTTCCCATTTTAGCACTCCCTCTCAACTAGGGAAAACTTCATCTACAATATGTCTATCAGTCATTACTATTCATCCATCAAATGCACTGCCCTGTACAGCCTGACCCTGCCTTTCTCTGCTTTATTCTTCCTGTTCTACTTTGTCTTGTTCTACCTTGTACTGATTTGTATTGTTCTGCTCTGTTCTACTCTGCTCTTGCATTGTTCTATTCTGCTCTGCTTTTGTCTGAATTATGAAGAAGAAGAAATGATCAAGGATGTATCATACTGACTCAAAGTCAGTCTCAGAGTATGTACCACTGGTCCCAAACTAGTCTCAACCAACCCGAAGTCAACGTCATAGAGAGTAAAACTCCACTGGTCCCAGACCAGTATCAACCTCCACTGACTCAAAGTTAGTCTCAGAGTGTATACCACTGGTCCCAGACTAGTCTCAACCAACCCGAAGTTAGCTTCATAGTAGGTACCACTCCTACCACTGGTTCCAAACCAGTATCGCAATCTCAGAGAGTGTACCACTGGTCCCAGACCAGTCTCAACCGACCCAAAGTCATCGTCATAGTATGTACCACTCTCACTGGTCCCAGACCAGTACTGCACTGACAAAAAGTGAGTCTCAGAGTATGTACCACTGGTCCCAGACCAGTGTCAACCGACCCGAAGTCAGCGTCATATTATGGTACAACTCCTACCACTAGTCCTAGACCAATATCGTAGTCTCAGAGAGTGTACCACTGGTCCTAGACCAGTCTCAACCGACCTGAAGTTAGCATCATAGTATGTACCACTCTCACTGGTCCCAAACTAGTACTGCACTGACACGAAGTCAGTCTTAGAGTATGTACCACTGGTCCCAGACTAGTCTCAACTAACCCGAAGTCAGTGTCATAGTATGGTACAACTCCTACCACTGCTCCCAGACCAGTATCATTGATCCCAGATCAATGGAGGTCATCTTAGCGTAGGGAGTACGATAGATACAACGATGCATCCATCGGTACTACTATGGTCCCTAACTTCATTTCCCTACTTATTGATTAGATCAGAGGTACTTCCCATGAGTCCCAGACTGCATGGGTAGGATGCCTCAATAGGAGAACTAATCAATCCTGTCCTCACAGGAGAACACATCAATCCTGCTACAATCGCCATGGAGAACACATCAATCCAGGCCGCCATGGAGAACACATCAATCCAGGCCTCAGGAGAACACATCAATCCTGATACAATCGCCATGGAGAACACATCGATCCAGGCCTCAGAGGAAAACACATCAATCTTGCTACAATCACCATGGAGAACACATCAATCTAGGTTTCCATGGAGAACACATCAATCCAGGCCTCACAGGAGAACACATCAATCCTGCTACAATTGCCATGGAGAACACATTAATCCAAGCCTCACAGGAGAACTAATCATCCTGCTACACATGAGAACGAATTATCCTATTCCACAAGAGAGCGAATCATATTGTCCCACAAGAAAGCAAATCATCTTGTTCCAGTGTGCACCACCAAGGGAGGGTGAGTCACCATGCGGTCGTATGTTGCTCCAATAAGAACTGCAAGCTCTCACAGCTCCCAGAGCTCAATGTATGCAACATGCAGGACCCTTGTACAAGGGTTTCTTGACGAATCCAAGTCGTTTGGGAAAATCATAGATTAGATCTTTCCTCGGGGCTTTGACAAGGTGTATCGACCTGTACATCATCTTAATGCGATGGAGCCTCCTTTCTCATTGACTTACCATATCCCAGATGATGTTTATCTACTGGAGAAATCGAAGAATACAGGATTCCTCAATAATCGAATCCCACCTCTGGTTGTTATAGAGAATCATAGTGATATGTGTTCAAACAACTCACTAAAGACCTTTCCCAACCATGCAGCTTCATACGAGATCATACTTGTAGATATGTATCTGGTCTTGGCAGTGCTTATGGAAACCGACCTCTACTTCCTGCTCATCCATTATATCGAAGTAAAATCCAAAGAGAAACAACGCTGAAAAGTGCTCCAGTGATCCTCCACACTACCTGCCTAATCAGCATTCGAATAATCATGCAGTTTCATATTTCTGGTAGTGTATCTCAATCCATGAGAGATTGTGTCCTGAAGACATCTTAGAAGATTCTTGGCACCAATCTAGTGAGGGTCAACCAAATATGAGCTCACAACGTTAACTGCAAAACATATTTTCAGACAGAGGTTCACTAAGAACATCAACGCAAATGAGTTTTTGAAACTCAAAAGCATTTCCCAAATCTGGTCCGACATCACTACCATATAACTTCTTAAAGTTAAGATCCTCGAGGTAGTCACAGGCTTGCAGTCCATCATACAAAATATTTTCAGAATCTTCACCACATATTTTCCTTGACATAGGAAAATTTCCCTTGGCTTCTGCCACACTTCAAGTCCTTGGTTCTTCATTTCAAATTCAGAAGCCAACTCCCTCTTACATTTTTGAATGAGAGGGTGTGCACCTGTTAGAAAGAGGTCATCGACATACAACACCAGTATGAGAGGCTTGTCATCTTCACCTTTAAAGTAAAGGTTAGGGTCGGCTTCACTCCTAGTGAATCCCAACTTCATCAAGTAGCTATTGATCCTCTCATACCATGCTCAGGGTGCTTGCTTCAGCCCATAGAGAGCCTTCTTCAACCTGCATACATGAGATTTTCAATCATAAATCTCATATCCTTCGGGTTGCTCCACATAAACCTCTTCTTTGATCGAACCATGCAAGAATGCAGTCTTGAAATCCATCTAATGTAAGTTCCATCCTTGTGAAGCGGCAAGGGCTATGATCGAGTGGATGGTCGTATATATGGCAACAGGTGCACATATTTCATCATAGTCTATACCTTCCTTCTGGGAGAAACCACGAACAACAAAACAAGCCTTATAATTTTTCGTACTTCCATCTACTGCATGCTTTATCTTATAAAGCCATTTTGACATGACAACTGTCTTGTCCTGGGGTTGGGAACTACTTCCCATGCATCATTCTTCATAATAGACTCATATTCTTTGGTCATAACATCCTTCCATACTTGATGCTTGATGGCATCTGAGAATGATGAAGACTTATTTTGTATGATCATGCTCATGATGGTCAGGTATCCCTGATATCTGTTAGGTTTCTTACTTTCACAGAAGGTTCCTCAGGGTGGAGCATGTCCTTCAGCACCATCAAGTATCCCCCTAAGCCATGAAGGCCTCTTCCTAGAAGAGGAAAGCTCAGGTGGATAAATAGGATCCATGGGTTCCTCCCCATCATGCATTGTTACATCATCTACCCATAGAAACTTCGAAAGTCTCTGGACAACTTTCACAATCATACGATTCTTTCTTTCCGCCACACCATTCTGCTCAGGAGTATGTTTTGTAGTAGTCTCCCTCTTAATGCCAACCTCAGATATGCTTGAGTGAACCAACTGTAATATAGCAGAGGTCTTGCTTTGGCTTGAGGGTAATGGTCCCCTTTTGAGCTTTCCTTCTGCATTTACACCTTCTTTCTCTACTCGGAATTCGGGCATCCCTGTCACCATTTGTCTTACATCGGGTAGAGCTTTATAATGAAGGTGGGAAAACCTTCGATGCCAAAGTTCAGACTGAAGAGATGTGTCATAAGACATGACATCTAGTGGACTTTCATCGACCTGATATAATGAATCAACATGAAATCCAAGAGTAAAAGCATATTTAACATTATTTTTCCATATACGTACCTCGCCATCGCTGAAGGTTACCTTGTAGCCTTTGTCTTCCATTGTTGAGATGGACACTAGGTTCTTTCAGAGGTCAAGTGCATTTAATACATCCTGGAATTTCTAGCCTTCTTGAATGGTTGTCCTCTTCCTTGATTCCCAGCTCTCCTCTTACCTTTGCTATTGAATTTGTCATTCCTTTGATTGCCATCAGAGGGATTTTGATCATCGTCCCGGTGTGAGTCCTTTCTATCAGGGCACTCTCTTGCATAGTGACCTGCTTTATTTCAGATGTAACATCGTCCTTTTCTTCCACCCTTAGGTCCAGCCTTTCCTTTTGAATTAGTCCCATAATTATTTCTTTTCTTAGCATGAGAAGAAAAGGAAATAGGAGGACCTTTAGGCATGGGCATTTCTTGCTTTTCTACCCTTGTTTCTTCTTGAATGAATATAGCTATTAATTCCTCGAAACCAGGAATTATATTATTGTTTAGAAGAGTAGTCCTGAACACGTACCATTCAGTTGGTAATCCTCGAAAAAGTCGTGAGTGCCATTTCTCTGTCAGTAATAGTCTCCCCAATAGATAGGAGATTGTTCTTGATCTCGATGATTCTTAAGAAGTATGCTTGCATACTCTCATCTTTACCCTTCTTGATTTCCCTCAGTTTATTTCTAAGAAATAAAACTTGATTTGCATCATTAACTTTAAATATACTCACCAGTCTATCGTAGATTTCCTTGGAGGTGTCCAGTTCAAAGATGTAGGCCACCAAGTGATTGTCAATAGAGTCCCGGATGATCTTCTTCGCTTTAACTTCTCCGTTCTTCCATTTGTTCCTAGCAGCAGGAGGTGCATTTGATGGAGGCTCAATGATATTGCCTCTCACATGATCCAACACTCCTTGATCCTCAAGGGTTAGATCGATAGACATCTTCCATCTGTGATAGTTAGCTTTCTCACAAAGCTTATCTTCAGCAGGAAAGAGTGTTGAGGACCCCATCATTCTTTTAGGATACCCTTGCCAATATTCTCTTCGGTGATTTCTCTTGCTCTTGCTCGAGCTTTGTCTTCACCTCATCTTTGATACCATGTTAAGTTATGGTATGTTCTATGCTTATAATAGTTTACTTCTTTTTCTTATTATATTCCACAGATTAACAAGCACATGTACATAAATTAAAGTGCGGATAGAACATTAAACGATCGACAGAAAACAAGACAAGACAAGATAGACAAGATGTGGCGGCTAGCCAGGGACAAACCCCACAATGTGTGGGGAAACCCTTTGATCAAATCTTCTTTTATCTTCAATAATTCAGCAGAGAGAAATAGTACAATAAATCTGATTTATATCAACAATAGCAAGCCCTAGATCAGCAGCATCAACATAAGCAGCTTCATCATCAAACTAAGGCAGACGATATCTCACAAACCGACTGTCGGATCGGCTTGATTCCACCACCAAAAGTTGTGGCTTTCAGAGGAGGTTCAAATGAACCTACAACATAGTTTAGATGAGGAGATATTCTAGTCCACACAGGTCAAACTTCACTTCTACAGTTGCAGCTATAGTTTCAGTAGCTTCCTTCAAACTAGGGCAGTCGATATCTTGCAAACCGTCCGTCGAATTGACTTGATTCCACCACCAAAAGTTGCAGCTTTCAGAGGAGGTTCAGATGAACCTACAACACAGTTAGATGAGGAGATATTCTAGTCCACATAGGTCAAACTTTACTTCTGCAGTTGCAGCTTCAGTTTCAGCAGCTTCCGGCTTCACATGTGTGAGGGAGAGACCCTTTTCTATGCAGTACAAAAGAGACTCTTTTCTGTGCAGTAGAGAGAGAGAGATGTGATGAGATGAGTGAGTGAAAATGAGGAAAAGTCCTCTTGTATTTATACACAATGTTGGTGTTTGAATAGATGAGACTGTTGGGCTTCTGAGTGCTATGGGGTAAAATGCACGAGATGAAAACTACCCTCGAAAGTCTTCCTGGGACTTCTGATAGACCTTAAGGTTATCTACAAAAGGTACCTATTACACACATGTTCATCTATCTAACATATATTGACAGGATATGGAGAAACGATCACCTTTGGTTCTTTCTAGATTCGCTTAGGGATCTCCGTGTGGTAATAAGAACTCCTCCTGACCAGCTCCAAGACGATTCATGCACAAAAGAACGAAGCAAACCAATCACAACATATACTTATGACAATTAATGAAAGAATTTGTAACAAACATGTATAAATGTGTATCTTATCTACTCAACACAACAAGCATCAGAATGAACAAATAAATGCACAATATCACCGACACTTCGAGTAGTGGAACACAACTGCAGTCCTATCTTCAAAAGAGTGATTACAACAACCCTATATTCTCTTGGCCTTCGCCATTTCTCCCTTGTACTTCTTGAGTGGATCTGGATCCGTGGGCTCAGCTACCACGCTATCAATGTAGATCTTGAGAAAATGCTCTTCTAGAAGGCACAACATTCTTGCCTTCCATATCACGTAGTTGGATGCCCCATCCAACCTATCCTAATCTCTTAATCCACTAGTTGTCATCTCTGCTAATCAAAAAATTCAAAATGACCTCCTCTCTCCTACTGCTGCTCAACATATAAGAATTTGAATTCCATGGCTAGGAATTCTCTGAGGAAGAAATTTCCTTAGGTGTCTCTCTTCTTCCTTCCGAAGTCTTTCTGCCTAGCAATTGCTCGAAGAAACTACGTCACACCAAGAATCCCTCTTCGTTGAAGCTACTATTGCACTGCTCCCTCTGTCACTGACAGATTTTGATCTGGAGATCCTACCTCTCTGTCGACTCACTCAGAGATAGATTTACCATGAAAATATGGCCCTCTTGGCTTGAACTACACAATCCCTCAAGGGATTCGAATTGTTGTCGCTGTAGGAATTTCAAACTCCATTCCTCCTTCAGTGTTGGGCTCTTCTGGAACTGTTCTCTTGTTTCACCTGCAGCTTCGATACCATGTGAAAAATCGAGAAACCCCGAATCACTACTGCAACAACTGATTAAGTTCCTTCTATTTGTTAATTACTGAACAAATTATTTATTGTTTCCTATATTAAACATCGAAACTAATACACTGCAGTCTTCAACAATTAAATTATAAGTGGAAACAAGAAACTGAACAAGAAATAAATACAGAACACATCTACACAGTTATTTTTGGACAAATGTCCCTGTAAAAACCCAATGTAGGAAAACCAGTGCAACAACTGAGGGTTTGTATTATTAAGCAATAATTTTCTGAATACAATCTTTGGATGCCTTACTGGATACCCAATACAAAGAATCTGGCTGGAAAAATATTAGTGAGAAATACCTCACACTATCACTGGCGATCCGACACTGATCCAAGCCATGGATGGTTGACCCCACGCTAGCTCTGCGTAGCTACTGCTTCAACATACATAGTTCTGTGTCAACCTCTCTACAGATATACATCGTCTCTTCTCGGATCTCCTGTTGTCTGGAGCTTCATCCATCTGTCTCTTTGGTCTCACGACCCGGATTCTGGCTTACTCTCTTTGAAGCTCTGCGGTGCCTCTGTGAGAGCTTACGCTACTCAACGTGCGGTGCCTCTGTGTGAGCTTACGCTACTCAACGTGGCCTTTGCTCTGCCTCTTATGGATCTCTCTTTGCCTCCTCTACGATGTATTCCTTGATCATGAAACTCTCTAACTGAAACTATCCATGCCCCTCACTGCAAGAAATCATTTCTAACAACTGTTGCGCTGCCCTCTCTAAGAAATTCGATCTCTTGATCTCTCTCTAATGTGTTCTCCAAGTGCCCCTCAAGCCTCTTCTTATATCTTTCTGTTGGACAATAAATGTCCTAGATTAAGTTTTGATCAATGGCTTAGATCATTTTGTCTATATCCTCGTCTTCTTCTAGAAGTTTCACCCATAGTTAGATTAATACCCTTTAGTTATTTTAATTTCCTAAGTTTAGACTTAGGGACCCATTAAAAATAATTAATTATTTTAATAAAACTGTCTCTGGGTGGAATTTCCCAAAACGATTTCTCGGTATTGGAGAATGCATGTGTCTAAGCCTCCCTACAAATTTTGAGACTTAGAGCACATCCGATGCTACCATAAATCAACATATTTGCACTGGAAACACTTGTTTGAAGTATTTTCCTACTTGAATGGTTGGAATTTATCCACACCCTATTTTTATATGCCAACTTCATTAGGAATTCAAGATTTTGTGCAATTGATATAGCTCTCTTGGGTTTCATTTAGATCCATTTACATTGTCCCCCAAATTCAAACTCTAGGAAACATTTGTATTCTCTTTTTGATCGATCATAATGACGTGCATCAAATGATTTTGGATAAATTATAAGAAGATCAAGTTGAAGCCAAAATATGAACCTTTTGAACTCAAGGATGTTCAAAATCTCAAATATTTACCATACTCTACCACGCGTATGGTAAATTTGAATAATGAAGATCAACACGTTCAGTGTTTGGATCCTAGAAAGAATTGTGAGCCTAGACTAGGATACCAAAGCCCTTTTAATTAATGATATTGACAACCCACTAACAAATGATTAAAGTTTCTTTGAAAATTCAAATGTGTGTCCAAATAAAAATCTTCATGAGTTCACTTTTAACTAATAAAACTTTACCACAAAACATCCTTCAAAAAAGATACTAATTAGTTAGCTCATGCTCCTTGGTTGTAATTTTTTTTTCAAATCACTTCATGTAAAAATAAAGATACCTTCAAAATTGTTGAATGAATTTAAAGAGAAACACTTCTTTGAAATTTTTGATGAGATTTGTAAAGGTGGACTCAGGCTTCCAATTTGTACAGGTCAAGATTCCTTGGTTCTAATTTTCTTTTCAAAGCACTTCATGTAAAAATAAAGTTACCTTCAAAATTGTTGAATGAATTTAAAGAGAAACACTTATTTGAAAAATTTTATGGCATTTGTAAAAGTGGACTTAGGCTTCCAATTTGTACAGGTCAAGATTATGAACCACTTCAGTGTTGTAACAATATATAATTGACATAAATTTCAAGATATCATTAGTACTTTGTCTATCCAAAGAGACTAAGCAGTAGCTCCTTCGACTTTTCAATATTCCTACTAACGTTATTATAATGGATTGCTACAGTTCCTTATTCATCCAATAGTGTAATAGTAATTTTGATTGATAATATCAACCAGTACAAATTTGGAAAACATAATCTCAGATTGACAAGCATGTGCGAAAGTTAATTTTTCAATGCAAGAAATACAAATTGATCAAGTAAAAGCAACTCACTATGAAGTTATATTGATTGATAAAAGAACATTATATAATTCGAGTCAAACTGTAAACCATTTTATACTCTTATCGGGTTTAATTAAAACAAGAAAACATGTGACTATTAAAAAAGAAAACGTATCTTGAATCTCTGTAAAAGTTGTTGCTTTAATAAAAAATAAATTGCTGAAGAAAATATGTGCATTTTTATTGTTTTATTACTTTATGTTTAATAATTTATTCAATAATAAGAGAGCATATATTTATCCTTCATGGTTTCTCTAGAATAAGTTTCTTATACCAACATGGTTGCATCCACGTTGTCATTGTCGCTGGTCAATGATTCCACAATATCCTCAGAAATAGAAAACCATTTTTGCTCATCTCCCCATTGATACTTCATAAGTGGAAGCAATGTATTATTGTTTCTACAGCGAGACTAAAACATATTGAAGTCAATGATCTCAGACATGGATCTCTTCTGGCCAATCTTAGCAGAAGATCCACCCATTGTTTTTGTTTATGTCGCTCTGCGATTCGTTTCTTATTTGTCTCTCGGTTTTACCTCTGTGAAATCCATGTGGCCGCTATCAGTTGTGAGCACCAGGGAGCTTAGAAACAATAAATCAGAATCTTCGATATTGTTCCATTGATGTTGACACATGACATCAGCCGTGAATATACGGTGAGAAAACCGACGAGAGAATTGCAGCTCCTTCGCTACCTCTAAGGAGAGAATCGCATTTCCTTCGCTGCCTCTAAGATCAGGAGCTCTTTCTTTCTCCAACTACTAAAACACCCAATCGTAGATCCTACATATTCTGGTAGTCTAGGCTACTAGAAACTGTCTTCCCTTATAAATCTCAACGACTCAGATTCTGTTTCATTGAGTATATTTTCTCTCTGCACAAAGTCTTGCAGGAGCGAAGGCCCCCTTTCCTCCATTCTGTTGGCTTCTTGGGCAACAATTGCAGGAAATATGGACCTTTGAATATGCTAAGAAAGAACGCACATTCTATTCCCTCTTTTAAACCTTGCAGCACCCCAAATTTTTACACGGGGAGTGTATCTATTACCAAATGCTTGATGTTCAAGTCCCTTAGTGGCAAGATCCCCCATAAGAAACCAACTGACCATGGATTGGGTGGCGATCGACCATGAATCCTCTGCGTTATACTCCTCTGTTCTGGCCCACTCCACGCTGCACAATTAGGAGGAACGCAAGCGTGATTAGGGCCATTGGAATAACTAAAGTCCCACCGGAATTTAGTAATCGTCTAGATATGCCTAATGGAGGTACAACGATATTCACACAGAACGGAATAACTAAAGTCTCACATAACTTTAGTAACCACCTAGATATGTCAAGTGATGGAGGTATTAATCTGACAGTAGAAGATAGTTCTATCGTCTAACATAGAGAATGGATACCGGAAAATTACACATAATGGATACCGGACAATTACACATAGTGGCAACTCGGGGAGTTGTTTTCAAAGGAAAACCCCTTTGGAATAATTACATACTTTTTTTTTTATCAATTACAACTTTTTTTTGGGAGAAATATCTATATACTAGCTAAAAACATACAAAATGGCTTACTAAGATTTCAATAGGGAAGAGACTATGTCACATAATTAAATTATAATTTTATTATATATTTCTGCCTAGTTTAACTTATAGACGAAATGACTTTTTTCAAGACCATTTTTCTGGTTAATTTTAATCAAAATCCGATAAAGATTTTTAAAAACTTGAGTTTAAATTGCTTAATCTGCATAATCCAAGTGCTCCAAGGGTTTTCAAAGGTGTTGAATCCATTTATGCACTCAAAAATATATTTTAAACAACACAAAATCTTGAAATTATATTGTCGGATTTTAGTGAATTCCGGTGAAAAAAGTTATTTTGTTTATAAGTTAGACTATATATATATATATAACCATCATAAGACCTTATTATGTAAGACTTCATTATACAAGACCTTACATATAATACTTTATTATGTAAAACTTCATTATGAAAGACACTATGCCACATAACTAAACTATAACTTTATTATATACACACACACACACACACACATTTAACTATCAAAATTCACCCTTGCTTTACCATGAATATTCTTAACTTTAAATATGCTTTGTTATAATTAAAAGTAATGCCATAACATAAGCTTTGTTATAATAAGGGGCTAGACAACAAGGATAGGTATGCATCTTTAAAGCAAGATAATTCTGTGTACTCTTAGCAAGGAGAAGTTCTTTTGTGGGAGATTTCAATGCTAAAACAACAAATAATCAAGCTAGTATTCTTTGTTGCAAAGAGGATCACAATCCTATTTGGCTCATTAAAGAGGAGAATCCCTAATGGGTGAGGTGTTCAAAAGATGACAAAGTTAGCAATCATTTTGGAGAGGAGTTGCTTACACTGTGTGGTGCTTTCGACTTAATTATTTGCAATGGTCTAGATAGATGGAAAATGTTTTGGAACTTCACTTGCAACACATACAATGGGGCAAGTATCATTGACTATGTGATTTGTTCACAAAACTTGATAGAAAAGATAGACGAAGTTAAGCTTGGAGAGCATATTTGGGGCTTAAAATCACACCTTAACCCAATTTATATAAAGTTACCATCGTTAGAAGAAAGGTAGTATAGGAGGAAAACCCAATGCTCTCGACAATCACTATCAAGGGGCAAAATTCTTCTAACACAAGAAAATTGTACTATATTCAGGACAATGTTAGGGAGATTAATTCAGAAGGAGAAAATTGGTTTCAAAAGCTTCAACAGGCATGAGTTAACAAATATAATTCAATGTGCACTTGAGAAGTGCAAAAGAGCAAAAAAAATAGGAAATCATAATCAAATTGTTTTCCTGTAAATGCTTGGTTTGACGAGGAAGGCAAAATGTGAAGGAGAACCTTAAAAAAGGTAGGCAAGGAGAAGATGGATGTAAAAATATATAAGCAAATACTAAAAAGGAAAAAAGACGAGTTCATGCAAACAAGGTGAGAAGAGTTAATATATCTAAGTAAGAATAACCCAAAGTTTTTCTGGCAGGAATTTCAACCAAGGAAGAAGCAAAATGAAAATAATATCACAACCAATCAATGGTTTGAATATGCAAGACAAATCTATGAGAAAGAATGAGAGGCGGAGCCTCCCCCAAGGATCAACACAACTACCAAGCTCTTCACGTTACAGGAGGTGGAGATTGGAATTAAGACGTTGAAAACAGGTAAGGTAAACGATTTAGTTGAACTTCAAGAAAAGTATCTAAAATGGGGAATGAACACTCTTTCACCACACATCATGGAAATATTCAACAACATCATTCATTAAGGATTCCAAAGAGACTGTACAACTAGCCTAGCAATACCCCTTTTTAAAAGTGGAGACAATAATAACCTTCCAATTGTCGAACCATTATGATCAATCCTCTGTTTGCAAAGCTTTTCGGCAGCATGGTAGAAACTAGAATTAGTAAGTGGGCAGAAGTAAAAGAAAAGAGGGAAAGAGGACAAGCCGATTTTAGGATGAAACATCCTACAGTGGATCATGGTATCATGTTGAGACACATTGTTGAAAAGGTTTGGGTGGACAAAGAAGAAATGTTTTGCTGCTTTGTTGACTTCAAAAAGGCATTTGACACAATCCCTAGTGATAAGTTGTGGCGTAGAATGGAAGAACTTGAAATTCCTTTGCATTATAGAGTTGTTGTCCGTAGACTTTATGAAGAGTTGAAAGTCAAAATTAGAACCTCAACGGGTATTTCAGAAAGATTTAGAAGTGACATTGGAGTCAAGCAAGGTTGCCCTCTATCCCCTACTCTTTTTTGTTTATATATTGATAAATTGGAAGAGTGGCTAAATATGCAAGGTGGAGATGGTGTTCGGTTGGGGGAGTTTGTGATAAAGCTTCTTTTATATGTTGATGATCTTGTATTGATTTCTAAATCGGCCCATGGATTGCAGATGCACCTATATTCCCTTGAGCATTTTTGTAGAGAAATGGGGATGCAAGTCAATACTAGCAAGACCAAATAATAATGTTATCTAATAAAAGGAAGAAGAGCCAACATATGTTCTTATTTGAAGGCAACACTCTTGAAGAAGTAAATGAGTACAAGTACCTCGGGATTGATTTCAACAACAAACTTAATTGGGAGGATTGTAAAAAGAAGAGGATTTTAGGAGGGTGGAAAACATTATATGCTCTTCAAAACATATGCAGAGAGGCAGAATTATGGGATTGGAAAATGATTAAAGTGCTTTTTGGACTCCTAGTTTGTCCAATGATGCTATATGGTTGTGAATTGTGGGCTAGCGGCACCCCTATCTCAAAAAGGAAACAAATTGGGAAAATCCAGAAACACTTGATCATGAACAAGTTCAAAATAAAAAGTTTGGTATCTTATGAGATAATGTTGAGTGAAACATGAGCAACTCCCATCAAAGCAATTGCTATGGTTTAACTCATAAGATATCTAAAAAGAATTGAGAAAATGGGAGTAGGTAGATGACCTAATGTTATCTTCGATGAAGGCATGAGTGAAAGAAAGAAAACATGGATGAGACAAAACTACACATGGATGTAAAAATGAAATATATACCTCAATGCCTATCCCACAAATAGAAAGGAGCTAAAGAATTTCGTTATGGAGAAGTTTAGTAAACAGGTATGGGGAAAAGAGTTGGGTAGAAAGAAGAAGTATTACATTGAGGAATTTAACCCTACGTGTGTTCTACAAAAAAAGAGTTCTTTGGAGCTAGCATTTCGTGGAGGGAAAAGGTTCTTATTGCTCAATTAAGAACCAACTCGCATCAACTTCGATGTGAAACAGGACGGTGGAAAAGGCCTAAAGAAGCTTGGGAAGAACGGGTGTGTAAATTTTGCACGTTTGGGGCAGTGGAATCGAAAAACCGTTTTATTTTGGAATGTGATGCATTCAAAGACATTAGAGAATCAGTTTCTTGGCATTGTCTTTCCAACGAGGGGATTGTTGGAAGGTTGGGCCAGCTCATCATCAATTTCAATAAGAAAATGATAGAATTGAAAAAGCCAAAATGCAGGGAACTCAGAGTCCCATAAACTATTTTTAGTCTCGTGGATGTTAAAATATCATTTCATTTCTTTTTAATACCATAACATCAATTTCTTTTAAAATTTTAAAATTTAATTAAAAAGTAAAAAATGCATAACTATATTTCGAGATAAATTTTTAATCTTCATCTATAACAATTATTAAAAATATTTTAATACATTCTCCCCGATGGGGGTGAGGAACAGAGAGGAGGATGTTCCCGAGGGAATGCGTGGGTGCCTACGGCAAGCACGTGGCTACTGGATGTCGGGTTGGCCTCACGGCCCTCCCATATTACCTTGAGTACGGGAGACAATAAATACCGGTGCGGGAAACCTCAAGTCACATTGGGTCTTGCGGAGGGTGGTGAGCACATTAACGTTATGGAGGGTGGTGGGGGTGTTTGATGGTCATTCTGCAGCAGAGAGAGTTTTGGAGCATGTGTGTGGAATGTTGGGAGAAGAGGAGGGTGTTTCAGAGGTGCTCCGGGCTCGCCGAAGGGTCGGCATTGATGTAGAAGGTTCCACCCTTGCTGGTGGGTGTGGGTAGCTGTTAATCACCGAATTGGGCTTGGCAAAAGCAAGTATGCAAGGAACGTGGTGTATGTGCGTCTGACGGTGGTGGTTTGCTATGGTTTCTAGTTTGTTTAGTGTGGGTTCAGTCCAGGCTGGTTGCGAATTTGCCTTTGGTGGAGCGGGGTTATTGAAGTGCACCTCCCCAGTCAGTTCACAGGGTCTTGGGCTACGGGGTGGTGCCATTGACGAGCCTGTTGTGGGTTTTGTTCGCTGGAATTGTGAGGGGTCACTTCAGGGGGGGTGTATGTCGCTGGTT
The DNA here is from genome assembly GCA_000404065.3 of Pinus taeda. Lineage (NCBI taxonomy): Eukaryota > Viridiplantae > Streptophyta > Pinopsida > Pinales > Pinaceae > Pinus > Pinus taeda. The sequence continues at coordinate 14,555 of APFE031240016.1, read as the reverse complement.
CGAGGTGGGAAATAACTTTGTAAGTTGTGGGTGCCCGACATCGGAGGGAGAGGAGGTTCAACCGAAGTTGGTGGTCTTGATCCCTGCGTGGATTGTTTGGGAGCTGTTGGAAGGGTGGTCTTCGTCTCGCTTAGGTGGTGTTGGGGTTTCAAGCATACAGTCGGTTCCTTGCTCAGGGCGGTCCTCAGCCCGGGTGCCGCCTAATTTGGGCAGGTTAGGCATGGCTAAGTCCCGACCTCGACTTGAGCTAGTGTTTGGCAGTGGTGGAGGGAGTCTCGAAGGTCTAAGTGCAAAGGGTCTGAGTCGTGCGACTTCAAGAGGCAAAGGTGGTGGCTGGTCGGGGCGTTCTGGACGTGCGGGGTCAACAACTTGAGGTGGTAGACGCAGAGGCTCAGCTGGGAGTCGGGGTTGCCTTGCTCTATATGTTATGCAGCGAGGGGGTTCTGTTCATCATGGTGGTTCTGGGCGTCGTGTGCCGGTGCGTCGAGGTGGCCACGGTTAGTGACAAGGCCGTTGCATGGAGCACTTCTAAGATGTGGTTCAACTAATTATGGATCGTCTAGAAAATTTAGAGCGGGTTAGACAGGAGGAGCACGCCAAATTGATAACAACTCCGAACAAAATGCATTATTTTCAATGTCATCCCCAGGAGCGTGTTGTGGTCATCTGACGCAGCTAGAATTTGCTATCAGAGAAGGTCAAGAAACTAGAGGCCTGGATGACCCATTTCGAGGAGCATGTCCAATGCTCCTTTCGTCCTCTGCCACCTCCTAGTACAACTCCGGACAACCCAGCCTCCATCACCTCTGAAGACTAGCATGGATACATGTTTTTTATATGTTCTGTCTATTTACTAGAGCCTATGGCCTTTGAAACTGTGGATAATGTCTATCTTGGTTTTTTTGTTTCATTGTCATATGCTTTCGGCGGTAGTCAACAAACCTGGCCAGAGTGAGACTACCTGTATTTTTCCTCTGATGTATTTCCTTTTAAAACTATGAATAGAAATATAATACACATATTCTATAAAAATTAAATTCTATCGTCTACCTAATAATTATTAATTAAAACTAACCAACACACACATTGATATAATATTTCACTATAATCTTTAAAATTACATCTTCTATTTTTAATCTTTACCTATTAAATTCCATCGATTTAAATATTTAATAAAAACTAAATTAATATCCATATACATGGTGTTTAAACATCCTAGACAAAACTAGGTTAATGGAGATAGTCACTAAACCGAAGTTTACAACGAAAATTGATCCCCTCCAAACACAGCAACCCCACCAATTCATAACGCCCGTCGCTACAAACGTTTGTGATTGTTGGAGTTTTAAGTAAAATTATTCCGCGACTCGACTTAGAATGAGAAAAAGATTATATATATTTCACTGAACACATTTAATTAAATGCCCAAACGTGAGGAGATAGACACTTCCACGTGTTTGACAAACAAGCAAGAAGAGCCTCACGTTTCTTGAATGTATTACAACCTCAGACATCAGCTTCCGATGGAAATCATGAGCTGAACTCTGAATAATTTTGTTGTTAAGGTAATATTCAATATAGAGAGTGTCTACGTGTACGTAATTATCTATCTGTGAATGAGTAGAACAACTTATTTATATGCAGAATAAAGGGCAGGCTGTGCAGGTTCATCCATAGACCAGTTGAGGTGGATAGAAGGGAAATCAATTGGAATTGAAGGTGACATGGCCATGCCTATGCTTGCCTTTTAAAAGAATCAATCCCTCGTTGTACTTAAACGGATCAATCCCTCGTTGTACTTAAACTTGGTGAGTACGGTGAAGAATAAGCTATTAAGTTACCATGCAGGCTGTTGGAACACTCGTTATGGGGCTGCACCAGGGTCCAATCAACACCTGCATTTCGAGTCCTGCAGGTAGTCTTCCACAACTCAATGTCTTTGTTTAGCTCCGCATTATCTACGCCATCGCTTAATTTCCTTTTATGTTTCGCGAGACAATGAGAGGACAGATGCAATTGAAGCCAAGGAATTAATGTTATTCTCTATCTCTGCTAGGGATGATCATGCCCATGGCCCAAAGGTATTCAATTATGTTATGAGTTTGTTGTGAACTATGTCTTCTCCTTTCCTCTCCTGCCCACCAGTGCTGGTGTTGGCGTCTGAATGGGCTGGCTGGGCTGGGCTCAACTTTATCGATATATTGGCGACTTCTCAGTGCCCATGTGACTTGCAGCTGTCCTGCTAATTATATTTTTTCTGAAAATGTTACCCTCTTCAACTTCTGATTGCAACCTCGCTTCCCTCTCACTCTGCAAAACAATTAAGCAATATAATTAAGCCTTTAGGAGTCGTCTATTTTGGAATAGGCTTTCAAAATTTCCATTTAAAAAGAAATACAAAAAATTATGGATTTTCCACAATTAAAAATGTGATAATATGAAATCGAACCCTCCAGCAAATTTTGGACCTGTCTTGGTACTAGATCTCACTATGCTTTGACCTGTCATCACGGTCATAACCTACGCTTGATCAGCCAATCCTGCAAGTAGTTTCTGAAGCCATACTACTTCTCAACTCGCTAACCAAGCTGCAATATACTCGGCATTTGTATTACTGAGTGCGGCAGATGTCTGCTTCCTGCTCATCCAAGAAATCATAATGGAGCCCAAACTGAAGCAATATTCTGATGAACTTTGTACTCTCTGCCGAATTTGAAGTTGTGTGTCCATGCAACTGTACTTCACTGTTTGAGACATATCTCAAACCATAGTTGGTTGTGCCATAACAGACTGTACCATGCTGGTATTTCAACACACCTTGAGCCACATGCCTTGGCTCAACCATAATTTGATCAGCGATTTTTCAGTTACCCTAACAGAGTGCTCTTTCTGAAACAGATCCTGTTGTGGCAATCTTGGTTGCTTCCCCTGCCATTGAAGCTTTCTAGTTACTGTAGCATATTAGCTATCTAGCCTGAAAATCTCAATGACAGTCCATCATCCCAAAAATCTTTGAGGGATATCAATAGTATGCTTCAAGGAGCCAATGCATCAAATCTAGGTCCTTCATATCAAACTCAAAGGTCAACTCCCTCTAAAGCTAAAAAATGCTTATTGGCTGCTCCCTCTGACACGAGTCCTTCTGCTTCCATCATAAACAAATCATATAGGATCAACCTTGATCCATCAATCCAAGTCTGAGGTACAATCTTCTATTTGCAAGCAGGAGACCCCTTCACGACCCTCAAAGCCTTGAGGTGGTTCCATGTACACTTCTTCCTCAATTTCTGTCAACTGGAGCAAATGTCTCATGATCATCTCCCTCATTTTGGGATAACCTTCTAGTCCCAAATCTCGCTCTATGTTGCCATCTGCTGCACGCTAAATCTTGTAGATCTATTTGGAAATCACCACTGACTTCCCTTTGGCATAATCAAGGTATACTTCAAACCTGTTGATTTCCCTGCTCCTATTGAGCTCAGATCTCATCTAGTACAATATCTCTCAACACAAATCACCGATTCTGGGAGGGTCCCCTTGTCACAAGTTTTGCTTTGTTCTTCCACTGCTTCCACCTATCGCTAGATCATTTGCAGCCTTCACTATCTACCTGCAATCCTCACTAGGGGGGTCATGGAAGAAAAATTATAACCAAGTAAAGATACAAAGACAAGAGACTAACTAATGGTAAAACAATAACAATAATAATCAAGGAAGAGAGATATAAGTTACTTATCTTTTGAGGATTATAGGGAAATGTCATCTTCCTCTTGATCTTAGCCTTCTTGCATCCATTTTGTGAATTTATCAACCTCGTCATCATCATTAGCATGATTTCATTCCTTCCTTGCATGAGCTTGGTTTTCTTAGTTCAGCGGAAGCATTAATCTAGGTTCATCTCTAGGGTTTTATCCACAAACCCTAGGGCCTTCTAGTCTGCTAGGGTTTAAAAACCCTAGAATTTTCATTTACATCTTTTGAAGGTCCATTAGACTTTGTCATCTGCAAAAACTCTTTTCCATATACAAATGTTCAACATATATGATGAAATTCATCATGTCATCAACCAAAGGATGTTCCATCTCAATCTCAATAAAATGTGTCAAGATCGGGGATTTTCCAATGAGTTGTCTTCATTAAGAAAAGTATGACAAACCCACAACATACTTGGTTATTGCTTCATTACGAGAAATCATATTCTAGCAACCATGTATTCTCAGCTAAACATTGATTTTAATCCTTTTAATCCAAGTATCCTGTACTTCATCATAATAAGAACACTTCTAGTTCTGCAAGTGACTCATTTTTCTCAAGATGACTTCAATCTCCAATCCTGAAGAGGAACTCGACCTCTTCTTCGTTGTAAGCTTATCATGTCAAAAGTGAAGGTAGTATCTAATGAACTTGCTTCATCAAGGTGTGCTTTCTTCAAGACTTGTCTAGGGTTTACAAACCCTATTAGATATTCCAAAAGTGTTTTACTTCTTCTCCGCTCCCTCTGTTTTTGGAGCGTCTTTCTTGATTCCAATCAATTTGATCATTTTTAAAGTCTGCAACTTCAAGTTAGTACTTCTACTGATGAACACATATCTTAAATATGATGCAACTCGGGTTCAAACAATGACATTATTACAAATGATCTCTTTCAGGTCTTCATGAGTTTTACAAAACCCTAAGTTTATCAACTCTTTAAGAATGTGAGAGTTCCTTTAGGCTTATGACAACATATTCAGATCAACCTTCTTTTAGAAAATGTCTTGACACTATTCTTGGTTATGCCTATAGATGGCATCTTGAACAGGATTCAATCATTCAACACAACCCTTGGAGGTTGTTCAAACAAGTCGAAACGAAAGTCCTTGTCTAGGCTTTAATTTGGTTTCATACAGTCTCATACTCACTCTTAAATATTTCCAAGGCAACATATTACTTTCTGCAATCACAAAAGGTATCCCTCTACACAGGCTTGTACACAAACTTCAACGTAACATTACCTTGTCTTACCTCAAGATAAGATCATTAAATTTTTGTACAAATTTCTCCTTGCTGAAGCTGATATGGATAGGACACCATAAGAGGATACAAATGTGATATGGAGATTCATGCATTTGTATTGAAGATTTCATCACATTTATAATGATGAACAAATAAGTCCAAGCGAATGAGTAATGATCCTTTGACAAAATATTGCAAGATTTCCATAAAACTTGTTCCATAAACAATCTTCAATTGAAATCGTGATTCACATGTATTGTCTCAAACAAGAATTTTAGCAATATAGTTTATGAATACAAGGCATCAATCAGATGACTTACAAGAGTGACTTGTATACTTAATCCTCCTTTTATCAGGATTCACATGGAAAGACTATTTCACTGGAGTTTGGTCCTTTCTCAATCCTTCCTAACTTGTCGGTCTTTTGACTGAGATACTTTGGATTCCTTTTGACTGAGGCATTGAGAAACTTCTTCAATTTATTTTGTGGCCTAGATCTAAGATCCTTCGGTCCTCTACTAAGGTTCTAAGATGTAGCTGGAGAGCAATTCCCAAGAGGCTGAAGGTCCAAAGTCAAACTCAGAGAAATTCCCTTGTGGGTTTTTTCTGAGTTTTGTCCAAGGAGACTAAGGCTAAAAGGGCATAATTTTCTGGGCATTTTTTGGGCACTTTCCAACAAGCCAAATTCAACAGATCAACAGTTCACTAGGATAGCGTACAACATAGTTGAGCTAGTAGAGCAACAATTGAACAACCATCTTTCCAGCTATTCTACCACCTGGGTTTGGTCCATCTTGTCCTTGAGACAAACCCAATTGCACTACTCCATTTATATATTGTACTCATGCTCTCATATTTCATAATATATGGCTCAACAATTCTAGTATTACAGTGTTTAATGGGTGTTTGCTAAATGTTTTTAATTTTCCACTATTGCACTGTTTGTTTAATCGGTTTATCACTTAAATTCCTGTTTAGGAACATTACATCGAAAATCACTTGACTGTTTGCTCAAGCTGCTTAACCGAGTCAACTGGCTGCTTAGCCACGAATCTCTCAAGCGGGAGATTCAACCTTACCTTCAGGGGATTTCGAGTGCCACCCTAGGAAGGCAGTTTCATAGCATCTTGAGGAGCACCAGGGAGTATCCATATCCAGCACATTTAGCGACCATCCAGCGGTGCATATTTCTGGGACAGCAGAGAAGGGAACATGCAATTGTGCACAGAGCTTCATTGGGCCAGCACTAGCCGGAGGAACCAGGACTGTTCAAGGACATTAGGATATCAACACTTGGGAGGAGTTTTGGAGCAGGTGGGTGCAACAAACAGGTAGTTCGAAACCCAACCTTGGAGGATAGCACAGAGGGCTAGTTTGGGCATCACGTGGGTCTTGAGAGAAAGAGCCACATCACCGGAATCACAGTTTGGGAGGAAGGAAATTCATAGGAGGTCTCATCCCAGTGATTTGGAGTAGTTTTGGAGAGCTTTCCCAGCTTCATTCAGGTAGGCCGAGTTTTCCAGTTTCAAAGAAGACGGGCTCCTTGGGGGTTGAATTTCAGAAGTCTGAACTAGGCCCAACCCTTCCTGGGTTTTGGTGAAGATCCGGGAGCTGAAGTTTTATAATTTTTTGGGCACGGGAAGCAGTGATTCCAGCCATTTTGTTCCAGCAGATAGTGTAGTTTTTGGGCAACACAAATCAATTCTAGTGCAACAGTTGGGAAGCCTTCAGATCAACATTTTCTCACCTGGGTTTTGTCATGCTTGTCCTTAGAGACAAGCCCAAGTGCACCATTCCATTCACTGTTGTATTTGCCCTTGATGATTTAATAAAATGGCTCAACATTTCTCTATTTCCAATGTTTTCATGGGTGTCTGATGTGTATTTCGCATTTTTGATTGCTGGATTATTTGCTTGCTTTGTTTATCACTTAATTTCGTATTTAGGAACATTACAGTGGTATCAGAGCCTAGGTCTTGGCTCAATTGTGGGGAGTTTTTCCTATGAGAGAAGGGGACCAGTAGAATATTACATATAGGAGGCAGACGTACCGAAGCAGAGAAAGAGAACTAGAGATCACTCGAGACACGGAGGATAGGGGGAAGGCAGTAGTAGCAGTGGAAGAGATGGGAGAGCCCAAGAGCGGGGAGGAGATGGCTTTTGACAACCTCTTAAAGGATTTGAATGATCTAGCAAAGGGGCAGAAGGAGATGCTAGAGGAGATTAAAATGCAGAACCGAGAGAGAACCACCCCTAGGGGATTCTTATTTGGGGAAACTTTTGGGGCCTCTCAACAAGTTGATCACCCTTCGCCTACAGCACAACCTCCATCAGTGAGTGGGCCAACTCGATCCACACTGCCCTCTTTCGTACCTGTGGCACAAGTTGAACCAACAGGGGCTGAAGAGCCTTTACAGATGGGAGAACACTTTAGAATGGCAGTCCATGGGTGCAAACTTCAAGGAAGCACTCTCTTTCAGAGATTTCTACAAGCTCAAGCAGAATGAGAAGAGTAATGGTCATGGAGTACAAGGCACACAAAGCTATGAATTGCAGAGGACAATAGGGAGGATGTACTTCCCTACATTCGATGTAACTGCCAAGTGCACTGCTCGAGCCTGGGTTGAGAAGACGGACACTTATTTCCAGCTTAACCAGATGACAGAGCCGGAAGCCATCAAGATGGCCACGCTACACATGGAGGGGGAGGCCCACGACTGGTGGTTTCATGGCTTGGCCACCTTGGGGCATGCCAATGTGGCTTCATCTCAGGATTTCACTAGGAGGGTGGTGGAGCGCTTTGACTGTGAAAATTTGCTGCAATAATTGATGTATTTCTCCTACTTATTTATAATAAGTTATTCACCAAAGCTTCAGTAAATACCAAAATAAATTCAGTTGCAGACTTCACAAATTAGAAACTGAAAATTAAGAGGCAAGAGAAACATCAGCATATGAACAATCACATTGACACACTTGTTTTTGGACAATCATACCCGGAAAAACCCAATGTGGTAAAACCGATGAACCAGATTTGAGGATTCTTATTATTGGCAGAAATATTTGAATACAATTTGGATGCCCTAGAGAAAATTGACAATCCACTTAGAGAAGATAATTGAGAATTCCCTCACACTGATTCTGGAGATTTTTCTCTGTGCCCAGACCACTGTGCAGCCCCTGCGTGATTTTTGCATGGAGGTTCCCTTTGATTGCGTCAGCCTGGACTGTTGCTACTTTTGCTGCTGAGAAATCAAGATTTCTCCTACCAGTCATCAACTGTGATTCCCAGCACTGAACTCTGCTCATCCCCAACACTTTTGCATCAACCTCCTCTAGATTCTGCCCTAACCCTCTGCGTCAACCTCCTCCAGATTCTGCTCTAACCCTCTGCGTCAATCTCCTTCAGTTGTTGTGTTGTCCCTTCTTGGACTAGCGTTGACTCTAGTATCCCTCTCTGCATATTCACTGGAACTGGAAATCATTTGCTTTGTAATATTCCTAATTAGCCATGGCTAATTGGAATATTCAATTTTGCTCAATTTTGCCTTCTATAGTTATTTATAAATAAAAAGGTGAGAAAAGGGGGACATAACTCACTTTTAAAATAAAGTCACTCCCTAGTAGCACAACGTTGTGATTTAAAAGGGGAGCCAAGGAGGCCAAAGGACCACGTAGAGAAGGGGCCCACGCAGACACTTGGAGGGACTGCGCAGATGGAGAGGAGCACGTGGCAAGAGAGGGGCTACGTTGGAGGAGGTGGGCCTTAGGGTTGAGAGAGGCCAACGCTTTAAAGGAGAGAGGAGCCTCCTCATTTTGGCATTCGATTATGTGCATTTGAGCTAGTCACTTCGACTTAGAGCACGTTGGCTGTTTAGCCTGTCTGCAGCACTGTTTAGTGCATCGAGTGTCTTCGTTCGGAGATCTCACCCTTAGCCCCGGGGGACTTCGAGTGCCTACTCGGGCAAGGTAATTTTCAGTAGTCTTTTGCAAGAGAATCGATTTTTGGAGTTGAGGAGGAGTTGAGCATCTTGATGACTGTGCAGTCTTGAGAGAGGATGACGCAGTCTTTTTGGGTAGCAGTTCTGGATTGGGGTTTCGTGGAGGATTTGAGCTAGGAGATTGAGCAGGGGATCAACGCTTGCATATTGGAGGATTTTGGCAGAGTTTCGGGTAGAATCTTGGAGGGTTCTATTTAGTGGCAGCGCAGAGCCTTGAGGAATTGTGTGGATTCTCAAGGGGGTGATTTTCAGGGGTCAGCCATTTTTGAAAAACTTTCTGGGCTTTTCTGGGTTTATTGAGTAGGCTGATTCGAGAGTTTCAACATTTTCGGAGGAGGGGAACAACCCCAAATCCTCATTTGATTTCCGCAGCAGCAGCAACATAACAGTTCTCCGGCAGCTTGGACGCAAAAGCCATTTCCTTACCATTCTAGGTGTATTTCTTCACTTGCCTTGTGCAAGTCAAGGTGCCATCTTTCTGATCACCTCTTGTACTCTGTCCATTACTTAGAATAATAAAATGGCTTCACATTTCTCTCTGCATTTCTTGAGTATCTGCTTGTATTCCGTGTTTACACTATTTTATGTTGCATTACTGTTATTTATATCACTTTGAGCTTCCCGGCTACTGCATCACTTGTGTGTTATTTGGTTGAAGTTTACTGGGGTTTGGGGAGTATCTCTGGAATGGGATATTACATTGGTATCAGAGCATAGTTCTGGCTTAGCCTGTGGAGCTAGCAGTCTATGACACCGAGGGAGAAGCCCTACATTTGTTACAGAGGTAGGAAATACATAGATCTTGAGCGTAGGTTGGAGAACACCTACGGAGAGGGAGACTGTGTTCAGGTGGTGGACACAGAACAGGAGGAGCCTGTGGTGAACGTAGGACAGGAGGAGCCTGTGGTGGACGCAAAGCAGGAGGCTTCGATGGCAGATGAGGACGGGAAGAGATTTGCGGACATGCTCCTCAAATCAGTGCAGGATTTGTCAAGGCAGATCGAGGTGATGGGGCAGAGATTCACAGCAGTAGAGGCTAAACAACGTAGAACCCACAGGTTTTCCAGGTTGGTGAGGCATCAAGTACATCCCACCATTTTCCAGAACAGGGTGCCACTCAGTGTGATACTACTCAGCAGATGGCCTCACATGCCCCTACACGCTCTACCATGCCCACTTTCCTAGGAGCAGACACGGGGGCCAGAGCCTAGCGGGAGGCAGAGCCCGGTCATATGGGCGATTATTTTGCAGAGTACCAGGCCTATGGGCAGGAGTTCAGGGATTCTCTCTCATTCAGAGACTTTGTTCAGCTCCAGCGAGATAGCAGACCCCGCGACCATCACAGAGGATACCGGCATTATCATGATGGAGACACCCACCGCACAGCTAGTAGATTCCACTTGCCTACATTTGATGGTTCATCAAACAGTTCGGCAAGCTCTTGGGTGGAGAAGCTGGACATTTATTTCCAGCTTAACCAGATGTTGGAGACAGAGGCCATCAAGGTGGTGACATTACATTTGGATGGTGAGGCCTAGGGCTGGTGGTTCCATGGGATGGGTACACTCAGACACTCCATAGTGACGACATATGTCGAGTTCACCAGGAGATTGATGGAGAGGTTTGACTGGAGGGATCCGAAAGAGCATTTTGTTGAGCTGACGAGGCTCAAACAGACTGGGAGCCCTGAGACCTACATTGCAGACTTCTTGAGGGTTTCAGTGATGGTGCCATATCTATCCGCGGCACGAAGGATCTACATCTTTGTTGAGGGGTTAGCAGAGCCACTTTGGGGTCTAGTCAGATCCACTAGACCAGCCACGCTCCAGGATGCTATTAGCAGGACCTGGGACTTATAGGATGGCTTACCCAGGACTTGGACACCTTACCCCTAGAGACAGGCTTTCCAGCCTAAGGGGAAGAATGTGAGGATTCTGCATCCAAAGGGGAATCTAGGACTTGCACAGATTGATGATGACGCCAGGAAGGAGTTGAAGAAGAAGTGGTTGTGCTTTGCCTGTCAGGAGCTGTGGGCACGAGGACATAGATGTGTTGTTGGCAAAGCACACTTTATTGAGGTCTTCTCCGAGAGCAGCAGGGAAGAGGATGAGGAGGAGGATGTGGAGGCAGGAAATAGTCATGCCATGCAGGGTCCTTGGCCACCTCCACCAGCAGCAGCAGGTGGTGCAGCTTTTGCACCTACCGGAGGGGCCCTTGCAGCATTGCGAGCAGTTCCCAAGTATTTGACGCTACGCATACAGGGGATAGTACGTGACCAACAAGTATCAATTTTGGTTGACAGTGGGGCAACCCACAACTTCATCGATGCACAGATGGTCGAGCGGAGAGGTATACAGACAAAGAGCTTCGATGGATTTTCAGTTTTGGTCCCAGGAGATCAGACCATAGTTGCGGGGGAGCGCCCCCCCC